>ML327197.1:0-18540 GCA_005239505.1 Nicotiana paniculata
AATTTTAATAAGTAAACTATTATATTTTTTTTTTGTATAATTTAAACTATAGTGTAAATATTGGGTTTTCTTATTTTTATAGTTTTCATCTTTTATCTAAGAATTAGGGGGGGGAAAGTTTAAAAAAAACATTTAAAAAAAAATGAAAAGAAACAAACAAAAAAAAAAATTGCAATAACAAACTTTATCTAAAAGTAAAAATCTGATTTTTTTAGCTAACTAATCTTATAACAATCCTAATTATCCCACCCATTGTTTATCTTTATTTTTAAAATTCAAATAATTCTTAAATTCTTTTTTCTTAGCCTCAAATCTCTCAACCCCATTCTCCCACTCCAACTCTAACTCCTCCATTCATCACACATATTCTATATATATATGTTGGGTATGTACATTAAGAGGGAGAAGGGGAGTGGACGGACAAAAGAAAAAAAAAGAAAAAAAAAGAAAGAGAAGGAAACAGATGGCAGAAAGGAAAAAAGAAAAAAAAAACAAAAAAAAAGGAAAACAAAAGAGTAGCAAAAAAAAAACGGAAGTCAAAAAGCAGAAAAGGAATAAAGGGACTGACGGAAGTATAGAAGAAAAAAAAAAAGGCATTTGATTAGAGTTTGTTCGCTGAGTTTGGGACTAAGTTACTCTTCTTCTATTTTCGCGCAACTAGGTATTTCCCTCAAGCTTTGTAATCATAATTTGAGATTGAATTAAAATGACATGATTTATATTACCATGTTAGTTATTTAATTTGTTGAGGTCCATGTTTAAGCACGTGTTATTGGACACAAATCTGGAAATACATGTCATGTACCTTTAAAGTCTATTCTAAAGTTTCGAATAATAAATAAAGTGTAGTTATGGTCCCATATAGTTACTGTTTCTAGCCTATAGTTCTATATAATTTCCATATAGTTATAATTATAAAATATATATATGCAAACTTTTAGAGGCTAACTATTCTTTTGTTGTAAAAGACAACCTTTTTGGGATTTGACCATTGTTTGTCCTGGTCTAAAAGTTTGATTTGAAAGAAATTACATCCTAAAAGATCCCAACTTTCTAGTGCTCTTTTACATAAGTGTACTTGAAGCATTAATTAAAATTTGGAAATGAAACTTTCAGAGTCACGCAGTTCTTGAATTGTTTGGTAATAAATAAAATTTTATTTTTTTATTTTTAATGCCTTAGTTTGTTCTATTTTATTTTGTTTCTCCAGTGCATGATGAAATCTTTATTTACGTGTTAGCTTTTGTTAGTTTTAATAAGTATATAATTTTACGATTGAAAGTTTTGAATTCTTTTGTTTGAATTAATTTATTTAGAATTTGATCTAATATAAATAATAAAAGGTTCATGTGCGCATTCCGCGTCTCGATGCCTTTATATTTAAAATATATATGTTATAACCATGTGTATATCTCGTACTTTGGTTTAACATTTAATTTCAAAGAAGTACCTTGTGTGCGTTTCGCATCTTGGTAAACATAATTAATAAAATATAATAATTAATTAAGCGGTAATAAATAAGTCATAATCAATATAATACAAGAATAGCTAAAAATTGATTTAAGTCTTACATGAGTCAATAAAGCGACCGTGCTAGAACCACGGGACTCGAGGGGTGCCTTACACCTTCCCCTCGGTCAACAGAATTCCTTACTCAGTCTTCTGTTTTTCGTAGACCATGAATTAGGAGTCAAATTTTCCTTTTGATAAGGAATTTCATAAAAGGTGACCTGGAACACCAAAACTCAATTTCAAGTGGCGACTCTAAATAATAAATAATCCTTTTTCAAAACATCACTTTAATTGGAAAAACTCTTCTAACTCAGCCACGTAATAGGGTTGTGTGGCTAAAAAGATGTGTGACAGAGGGATCTAAATTGATCAAGCCAAAGTGGATTCTATTTTGAAAATACCTGAGCCTCGGGATATTCATGAATTGAAAAGTATGCAAGGAAAGCTAGCATACCTTAGGAGATTCATCTCGAACCTAGCTGGAAGGTGCCAACCATTTAGTCTCCTCATGAAGAAAGGCATTCCTTTCAAGTGGGACCAAGCTTCTAGCAACGCTTTCAAAAGTATCAAAGCCTACTTGATGAAGCCTCCCGTTTTAGCAACTCCTATACCTGGAAATCCATTGATACTATACATTGCGGCGCAAGAAAGGTCTGTTGGAGCATTGTTGGCCCAAGAAAATAGCGAGGGGAAATAAAACTCCATTTACTACTTGAGCAGGATGATGACACCAAATGAGCTGAATTATTCGCCAATTGAAAAGCTGTGTTTGGCGCTAGTCTTCTCAATTCAAAAGTTGAAGCACTACTTTCAAGCTCATGTTGTCCGTCTTGTTTCCAAAGCAAATCCCATCAAGTTCGTGATGTCAAAACATGTTCTTAGTGATAGACTAGCGAGATGGTATCTCCAATTTCAACAATTCGAGATCTTGTACATCCCTCAAAAGGCTATAAAAGGACAAGTATTAGCAGACTTCTTGGCAGATTATCCGATACCTGATGACTGGGAGCTAACTGACGAACTACCTGATGAAGACGCAATGGTCATTGAAATTCTACCTCCATGGAAGATGTACTTTGATGGTGTTGCGCATCGCGGGGGAGCTGGTGCTGGCGTAGTATTTGTCACTTCCCAAGGTGAAGTCTTGCCCTACTCCTTCACCTTGACACAACTCTGTTCCAACAATGTTGTTGAGTATCAAGCATTAATACGTGGGCTTGAAATGGTCGTTGATATGAAGCAATTGCAGTTGCAAGTCTTTGGTGACTCCCAGTTAGTGGTCAATCAGCTTTTGGGTAGTTACGAGGTTAAGAAACCTGAACTACGCCCGTATCATGATTACGCTAAAAAGTTAATGAGGTGGCTCGATGATGTGACTATTCAGCATGTGCCAAGGAAAAAAAATAAGAAGGCTGATGCTTTAGCTGCCTTAGCTTCATCGTTAACCCTTCCTGATCAAGCACAAGTTACTGTCTTCCAAAAATGGATAGTACCGCCACTAAATGAGGTTGAATGTGAAGAAAATAAACTCGAGCATCTTGTCGCTGTTTCTGAAGTTGAGAAAGAAGAAGGGAGACAACCCATTATCGACTACTTGTGCTATGGGATACTTCAAGAAAATCCGAGTAAAAGGACTGAAATCCGTCGTCGTGCACCTCGCTTCCTTTACTACAAAGACACTCTATACAGAAGGCCATTCGAGGGAGTACTCTTGCGATGCTTAGGGGAAGAAGAATCACTCCAAGCTTTGCAAGAGGAACATTCTGGGGTATGTGGGTCGCACCAGTCTAGACCAAAGCTCCACTTCCATATAAAAAGGATGGGATATTATTATCCAACGATGGTAAAATACTGATTGGACTACGCTCGAAGATGCAAGGCTTGTCAATTCCATGTGAATTTTATTCTTCAACCTCCTGAAGTGTTGCACCCGACGGTTGCATCCTGGTCGTTTGACGCTTGGGGATTGGATGTTGTGGGACCACTACCGAAGTCTTCTGGTGGGCACTTATACATCTTGGCTGCAACTGACTAATTCTCAAAATGGGCTGAAGTTGTTGCTCGTAAGGAGGTAAAGAAGGAAAATGTTGCAAGTTTCATCCGAATAAACATAATCTATCGATTTGGCATTCCTCGTTACATAATAATGGATAATGGAAAGTCATTCGACAATAGGTTGATGAACAAGATTTGTGATCTCTTTGGCTTCAAGCAACGTAACTCTTCGATGTACAATGCTGCCGCCAATGGCCTAGATGAGGCATTCAACAAAACTTTATGCAACCTGCTGAAGAAAGTCGTCTCCAAATCCAAATGAGATTGGAATGACCGTATGGAAGAAGCTCTATGGGCATATAGGACGACTCACCGCACGCCAACACAAGCAACTCTGTATTCACTCGTTTATGGAGTCGAAGTCGTCTTGCCGCTTGAGCGTCAAATACCTTCATTATGACTGCTATTCAATAAGGGATCACTGATGAAGAAAATGCTCGACTTCGATTAGCAGAGTTAGAGGCTCTTGATGAGAAGAGGTTGGAGGCCCAACAAAGTCTTGAATGCTATCAAGCTCAATTGTCTCGTGCCTTCAATAAAAGAGTTTGCCCGAGATCCTTTCAAGTTGGAGATCAAGTCCTTGCCATAAGAACACCTATTATTACTTCCCATAAACTTGTAGGGAAGTTCACTTCAAAATGGGATGGGCCATATGTCGTGCAAGAAGCTTATTCAAGTGGGGCTTACAAGCTGGTTGATGCAGATGGCATGAGAATCGGCCCTATCAATGGCAAGTTTTTGAAGAAGTACTATCCTTGAAGTTGCAACGCTCCTTAACGCATGACCATAAACTACATGTTACTCCTGGCCCGCATGAGTCTAAACTATGTACGGCACACCCCAAAAATAAAAATAAAAAGTGGTATGCTAGGTTGAAAACCTCAAAAGAGGAGGCCTAGGCAAAAGTTAGGACATAAAAAAAAAGAGTCCGCTAGATTGAAAACCTCGAAAGAGGCGGCCGAGACAAAAGTTAGGACATAAAAAATAAAAAATTCTACCCATTCTGAACTACAGTATGACTTGATCCTCTTCACGAGGTACGCAGGCAGCTTAGAGTTTTATTCTGAGTTCAGTCACATAAATTCAAAAGATACATAATCCCCCAATCATTTTCCGAATGAAGTACGATGAAATGTAATTCATTCAATCAGTATTTGAAAATCGAGTTGGGACACCATGCTTCTGTTAAACTTTGGATCCCAATTGATTTAAAGAGGAGCAAGCCGCTATGCTAAATTGGTGTGTACAATGAAATGATTCATATATTTTAAGGGAGGTGCCAAGCATTTGCATTGAAGTTTGGGGATCTGTTATGCCTTCACGTTTGCCACACCTTCAAGTTATTATGGCCTACCTTCATGATATTTAAAATTCAGAGAGACCTGGACCCAAAATATTTGGTGAGAATAAAGCTCTTGAATTTCGATTTGTGAAAATTAAAAAGGTATTAAGATCTCAAGGCTCCCACACCAAGATACAAAGATTTTGGTGAAGTCGCGCTAATTTGAAACTGTCGCCATATCAGGAACTAAATTTGACTTTGAAATATTATCTGAAACTATCCTTATGGCATTAAGTTTTGCATTTTGGATATGTTATATATTTGGAAGTTAAGTTTCCAATAGATCAAACGGTTCATAATTTAGACATTCCTACATTAAGATACAAATATTTTGTTGAAGCTGTGCATATCTGAAATCGTCGACGTGACAGAATTTGAAGTTAGCTTCAAAATAATATCTGGGACTATTCTCAACGTGTTCAATTCCTAATTTCGGATATGTCTTAGATTTTGAAGTCTAGTTCCATAAAATTAAAGGGTTCATGATTTCAACATTTTTACATCAAGATACAAATATTTTGGTAAAGCTGTGCAAATCTGAAAACGTCGACATGACAGAATTTGAAGTTAACTTCAAAATAATATCTGGGATGATTCTCAACGTGTTCGATTCCGAATTTCGGATGTCTTAGATTTTGAATTTTAGTTTCATGAAATTAAACGGTTCGTGATTTCAACATTTCTACATCAAGATAAAAATATTTTGGTGAAGCCGTGCAAATCAGAAATCGTCGACGTGACATAAATTGAAGTTAGCTTCAAAATAATATCTGGGACGATTCTCAACGTGTTCGATTCCGAATTTTGGATATCTCTTATATTTTGAAGTCTAGTTTCCATGAAATTAAACGGTTCGTGATTTCGACATTCCTACATCAAGATACAAATATTTTGGTGAAGCCACGAAAATCTGAAATCGTCGACGTGACAGAATTTAAAGCTAGATTCAAAATAACATATGGGATGATTCTCAAAGTGTTTAAGACAAAATAAATCTTTGGCCCAGATAGTGTAATGGTCTATGCCTCAGATAAAATGAAGTTAAATCTTCAAACAAGATGAAGTCATTAGCTTGGACGGTGTAATGGTCTTCGCTTAAGATAAAACAAAATTTTGGCTTAGACAGTGTAATGGTCTATGCCTCAGATAAAATGAAGTTAAATCTTCAAACAAGATGAAGTCATTAGCTTGGACGGTGTAATGGTCTTCGCTTAAGATAAAACAAAATTTTGGCTTAGACAGTGTAATGGTCTATGCCTCAGATAAAATAAAGTTAAATCTTCAAACAAGATGAAGTCATTAGCTTAGACGGTGTAATGGTCTTCGCTTAAGATAAAACAAAATTTTGGCTTAGACAGTGTAATGGTCTATGCCTCAGATAAAATAAAGTTAAATCTTCAAACAAGATGGAGTTATTAGCTTAGACGGTGTAATGGTCTATGTCTCAAATAAAATGAAGTTAAATCTTCAAACAAGATGAAGTCATTAGCTTAGACGGTGTAATGGTCTTCGCTTAATACAAAATAAATCTTTGGCCCGGGATGGTGTAATGGTCTATGCCTCAGATAAAATGAAGTTAAATATTCAAACAAGATGGATTCATTAGCCCAGACGATGTTATGGTCTTCGCTTAAGACAAAATAAATCTTTGGCCCAAACGACATAATGGTGTATGCCTCAGATAAAATGAAGTTAAATCTTCAGACAAGATGGAGTCATTAGCTTAGACGGTGTAATGGTCTTCGCTTAAGACAAAATAAATCGTTATCCCAGACAGTGTAATAGTCTTCGCTTCAAATAAAAAAATGAAGTCTTTAGCTCAGACGGTGTGATGGTCTTCCTCGCGAACTTTTAAAGGTTTTCGCTGTGAACTTTAAAAAAAAAAATCTTGACCACGAGCTTTTAAAGGTCTTCTTCATGCATGGATCATCTCGCTGAACAAGAACAAATCCTTCTTGTTTCACCTACCAAAAAAAAGACAATAGAATAAAGAAAGCACAAAAAAATAAGGAGAAATTACCTTCACGTCAATACTTCCAAATCGTCAAAAATAGACTCAAAGTGGTTTGCAAACGCTGAAAGTGATGCTAATAGAACGAAGGGTATATGTTATTTATAGATATCAAAAAATGACTATTAACAGCTAAATATTGATGTGGGAATAAGTACCAGGCGACATCAACAATTTAACTTCAATATGGACTTGGATAAGTGTCAGACTTCTAATCAGATTCAAATAGGAATGATACTGAGCCAGCTCCCCCATTGCAATTTCAGAATTGTTGTGTAATTATGACTCCGCAAGTGTATATTCGTTTTTAGTCACAGAAATGTCACAATAATTATTAGGTTCATATATTGATTTATTCGGGCGTGGCTTTGTTTAGATAATTACTGGCACTATGACAAGATTTAACATATTTTAAGTCATAAGCGTTCAATCTGCACGAAAAACATGGAATCCTATTTAATAGGAGACAACAAATTCAAGGCAAAGTGTCCAATTCCTACGTGTACTGTGATAAAACAAATTGAGTACTTTGACTTCAATAACAACTCTAAGTCCTTTTTGAAAAGTGCTATGAAGTACGTCATTTTTTCTCGGCAAGATGGTTGCATAGTTAATGATTGACAACTTAAGTTCTTAGACTGAAAGCTTACTCTTGTCCCAGTATAATTCTTATCCCATGGAAACACAGTATTAATTATCACATGGATAAGCTTATTTGGATTATCACGTGGATAATCACAGCTATGTTAGCTACTTAGAAATAATTATTTTCAAGAGGTGTAACAAATATATATATAAGCCTATAAAGGATGTATGTGTATTATGTACATTATACTTCAAAACTTGTCACGGATGTTAGGTGATGTCCTACCCCGGCAAGATTTGAAGCAGCGGGAATTTGTAGGCATATGAATTTTACTTAAATTAAATCCATAAAATAATTTGAACTATATATATTAAATTCAAGATATATTGGTCCAAATAAATATTATGGGATAATATATAAATGAATGAATTATATAGGTCCAATATATATATGGATTAAATAAATGAGTCTTGATCCATTGGGCTAAAGTGATGAGCCAACTTCACTAAACCCAAGATGTCATCTTCCTAGAGGCCCAGTTTGGTGCCACATGTCAAATGACGTGGCGCCAAATCAAACGAAAGAGCCAATAGAATTGTGCCACGTGTCAAAATGACAAGGCATGCCAAGTCACATTAAAAGGTCAATGAAATCGCGCCACATGTGCAAGTGACATGTTCTAGCCAATCAAAAAGCCTTATCACACTTCAATTTGATTGGTCGGAAAGAGTTTGTTCCTATCATAACTCTTCCCTCCCACAACTATAAATAGCACTCTTCATAACTCAGAAAAGACACCAGAAGTTATAACAAGAAGCAAGAGAGAGCTCGTGGATAAACGCCGCAAATTTCTCTACAAGTTTCAAGCTTCAAGCATTCAAGCTCAAGCTCAAGAACGAAGAACAACTCAAGTATTCAAGATCAAGAACGAAGAACAATTCAAGTATTCAAGATCAAGAATGAAGTCAAATCAAATACAAGGCGTTCAAGATCAAGGCTACTTGATCGTGATACAATTCGTGGCAACAACCAAAGTGTTCGCGATGGATAAATCAAAGTCAAATTCAAGATCAAGCTCAAAGGCCCTTGAATTTATACTAGAAAAGTAGAATCAGAGGATTCATAGAGATTGTAACGCTCAAATTATTTGAAGTCAAATACTACGATTGTTGCAATATCTTTCGGTCTTGATTTTATTTTCTCGACGCAATTTATTGTCTACAGAAGTATCCCGCGATTGTTGCAACACTATTTACAGGCATTGCATCTGCTTTGTTGGTTGGTCAAATGCTGACCATAAATTTCATTCTGGGAATATCTGTTGTATTCATCTCAATGCACCTGGTACTGAAATACAGAGAAATTTATACCCTTCTGGTTATTGCCTTTTTATATATTCTTCCGGTTAAATTTAAACTTTGTTTTATTCTTTAGTACATTTCACCTCTTTCACAAGTTAAAGATGAAGAACAACATAGCCATAGGTATTATCTTTTACGTACATATTTCAGTATAACAAAATCTTCACATTGTCGCGGGAAGGAGATCATTGGCGTAACTGATAAAAATGTTATCATATGACCAATAAGTCACTGGTTCGAGCCGTAAAAATAGCCTCTTACAAAAATGCAGGGTAAGATTGCGTACAATAGACCCTTGTGGTTCGACTTTTTCCCAGACCCGCACATAGCGGAAGCTTAGTGCACCGGTTAAATAATATCTTCACATTGTTACTGTATGCTTAAAAATCCAAATAAAGAGTGTTTCAGTAACTCTTTTCCTATTGTGCTGTTTTCAGCTGTAGAGATTCATCCTCTTTAAAATATTGCAGAATCAGGAACAAATGGGGAGGTAAGAATTTGTTATTAAATACTTCCTCCGATCCATAGTAGTTGTCGTGGTTACTACATATATATGATCCAAAACAGTTGTCGTTTAGAAAATCAAGGTATAATTACTTGCTTTTTTTCCATTTTGCCCTTAGTATAAATGTACTCGAAATTTAAAACATTGACTACATAGTATAGAAAACTTAAAAGTGAAGAGTATTAAATAAGGGTACAGTTGTCAAAAAACCCTCTTAACAATAGTTTCTTAAGGAACGGGAAAAAAAGAAATACAACAACTAAAATAGACCTGGGGAGTATTTCAAGAAGCTACCTTTTTATTGTATTTCCCTCTGATAATAGACTGCTTTCATCTTTGTTCCAGGCTAGTTATGGAGTAGTGCCTGATGAAAAACAACCACTTCTTCACAGATGAAGTTATTTCTATTATATAGAAGAGCTCAGATGGTCGACCATCTGATGGCATTTTTGACTTTTCGTAATTTATAACAGACATGTAATATTTATTGGCTAGCCACCTCATCAAACTCTCAAATTCTTTATCGTTCTTCATCTAGAATATTCCCCCGGCTCAGTTCCCCATCTTTAGCGTCTTCGTTGTTTGGGTCTCACAATGTTTAGGTTAGTATTTCTCTGCAAGTTCCTCTCTTTTTGGTTCTTCACTTTTTGTTGTTTGTTGCATTGGAGCTTTGCTTGTTCTTCCCCCCTTTATTTGTTATGCGTATTTTATTTTTATTTTAGTTTTCTTATAATGACTCGACCGGTCGTTTTGAGCTCTAGCGCGTCGTTCGGCAGTTTAAGGGCATGAACAGCTTCACTTCAGGTATTATGACTTATACGTGTGGTCGGAATTGAAATTTGGGGTGTTCGGAGTTGATTTGGAAAGAGAATTCTCATTTCGGAAGCTTTAAGTTGGAAGAATTGACTCAGATTGAATTTTTGAGTAAACGACTTCGGATTCGGGATTTGAAGGTTCCAGCAGGTTCGCATAATGATTTTGGACTTTGGCGTATGTTCGGATCGGGTTTGGGACGATCCGGGAGCGCTTCGGCGTCTATTGTGGAAGTTTGCATTTTGGAAGAAACTCGTAAATTTAGGTTGAGGTGCATTTCAATATTATCGATGTCCGTTTGGGATTCTGAGTCTGGGAATGGCTCCGTATGGTGATTCTGGTATTGGGAGCACGATCGAAAGTGGATTTGGAGGTCCTTAGGTCATTTTGGAGTCATTCGGCTAAAGTTAGAAATTCGAAGGTTTTTGAGAGTTTGACCGGGAGTGGACTTTTCATGTCGGGGTCGGATTCAATTCCGAAAGTTGGAGTAGATCCGTAATATTGAATATGGCTTGTGTGCAAAATTTGAGGTCAATCAGACGTGATTTGATGGGTTTCGGCATCGAAAGTAGAAACTGAAGTTTCAAGTTCTTTAAGTTTGAATTGGAGTGTGATTCGTGATTTTAGCATTGTATGATGTGATTTGAGGCCTCGAGCAAGTTCGTGTCATGTTTTGGGACGTGTTGCTATAATTGGTTGAGGTCCTGAGAGCCTCAGGTGAATTTCGGAAGGTTAACAGATCGAAATGGGAATTGGAGAAGGAGCTGAAGCAGCCGGTGTCTGGTGCAATCGCACCTGCGTGAAAAGGGCCGCATGTGCGGCAATGAGGTCGTAGGAGCGACAGTTGGACGGAGTTGGGATGGTCGCAGGTGCGAGGTTGTCCCGCATTTGCGAGCCCGCAGGGGCAAAGAAAGCTCCGCAGGAGCGGAACGTGCAAGGGGAGAGCTGGATCGCAGAAGCGGACAGGATTCCGCATGTGCGAAGGCGCAGAAGCGCGTGGTCAACCGCATAAGCGGATTTCGCCGGCTTGGAGGGAACCGCACCTGCGATGGATTTTATGTAGGTGCGGAGATGCAGGTGCGGCTGGTGTACCGCAGGTGCGGAAAGTCGTATGGGTAGAATGTTTTAAGATCGGGATTTGGCCCATTTTTATCCCATTTTTCATCTGGTTTGGGCGATTTTGAAAAGCTTCAAGGGGATATTTTCATTGAGCATCATAAGGTAAGTGATTTCGACTTATTCCAAGTTAAATACATGGTTAGTATAAGGATTTTAACATGAAAATTTTAGAAATTTTAGGGTTTTGGTAGAAAACCTAGAAATTTGGTATTCTTGGATTTTGACCATGATTTTGGTCATGAAATTGAGAGTAAATTATATAATTGAGCTCGTGAGGTTATGGGTAAACTTTATCTTCAAAAATTTTCGGATTCCGGGCACGTGGGCCCGGGGGTGATATTATCGACCTTTCAAGCGAAGTTGGGAATTGTTGTAAATAGGATTTTAATAAGTATTTGAGTATATACTAATGGGTTTGCATAATTATTGGCTAGTTTTGGAGCGTTGGGCATCAGTTTGAGTGGTTGGAAGGACTTGAAAGCTGGTTATGGGACTTCGGAGCGAGGTAAGTCTCATTTCTAATCTTGTAAAAGTGAATTAACCCCACAGGTGAAATAAGTAAATATGTGCTTCTATTTGTGGGTGAGGGGGGCTACGTACGCACGAGGTGACGGGAGTCCGTGCGTAGCTACTATTATGCTTATGTCTGGGTAGTCTAGGACCCAAAAGCATGCTTTACTTGCCGTACTTGTAATTTTATTGACAATTTAAAAGGCGTAATCATATTGAACTTGGTAAATACACTTCTAAAAGGCTAAACATCATTTTCTTGACTTTCACAAGAGAAATTTTCTCTTTTTCTTTGGATAATTGTCCCTTGATGAATTCTTGATTGACTGTTTGAATATGTTTATCTTTTGAGGAATGGGCCGAACGCCTCGGTAGATTAAATAGATGCATCTATGGTTCACATTATTCGATCCTCTGGCAGTGCACAGTTTAAATATTGTTGGATCGGGTCGTACGACCTCAGCTGATTTGTGCATGCTTCGTACAGAGGTGATTTACAAGGGAAGTGATTCAGCCGGGTGCTTCATTGAGATGGGTGTTCATGGGCCAGTGAAGCCTTGGAGTTGATTATATTCGGGACCAAGTCAGAGTGGGTGACTCTCAACAACGGTCCTAGCAAATTCAAAGGTTAAAATGCGGTGCCTAAGGATTTCAAGCCCGAGGTATGGTTAAGAATTGAGCTTTTGCAGCGGATTATGATAAGAGGCTCCGAATGTTCTATGATATTTTCGGCTTGTAGTGCGCTATCTGTCTCCCCAGGGATGGTACTATAGCGTGCTTGTGGGCGATAATCAGTATTTTGTAGCAATGAGCAACTTAGCTCGGTAAGTATCTCCTTACGTGAATTTTATGTGTGGATCCGGTGGCATGCCGCCACGGGTATGTTGTTTGGATCGGGTTGCACGCCGCAACAGTGTGATGTCGGGTATAGTGCCCAATATTTATTTTGTGTATTTTTGTTTCCCATTTTTTGAGGAAGGTTTATAGAACCTTTTCGGTTGTCTAATTAGTTGTGTGAGTTGAGTAGTTCCTTCTAGGGTTCGTTTTCCTTATGTATCACGTTCGAGTTTTTGGCTTGTTGGCATATTGTGGCATCATGTGAGACTGTTGGTCATGTATGGGTGGCTTATTGCCTGAGCATCTCATACTAGGTGAGACGAGATTATTGGATCTAGGATCAGTGCGATCGAATTATATGAAGTATATTAAAGAGCAAATGCCATTATTTGGTTCATAATGATGTAATGGTTCTTGTCAGGGGTATAGACTCAATGATTTGTTGACTCGGCAGTTGGTTATGAATTTTTACACATCTCTTCCTTCGTGGAGGTATTGCAAAGGGTTAGAACAGGATTTACATATGTTGTGAGGTGCATTGGGAGCATCAGATTCGTGGAATTTCAGCTATTGTTATCAGAGGATGTTGTTATGGTCATATGCGTTATGCAGTGCATAGGGTGAATTCAACAAAGGTATGCAATCATGTATCGGTTCATTGTATAGTGATTGATACAATGTTCGTGTGCTGGAAGCAAGCATGGCAGAGAGTTCCAGATGTTGGGATGGGGCTCTAAGCTTATCGTAGGAATAGGGGAGAATATCTTCAGATTTTCTCGAGCTAATGTGCTCAACTTAGTGGTGGTAGCACGGGTAGGTGCATGAGGTGTTAACCACTGATTTCAGACAACTCCAGTGCAATTCTCAGCACGTTCGAGAACAAACGTATGTTTAAGTGGGAAAGAATGTAACGACCCGACCGATCGTTTTGAGCTCTAGCGCATCGTTCGGCAGTTTGAGGCCATGAGCAGCTCCACTTCAGGTATTATGACTTGTACGCGTGGTCGGAATTGAAGTTTGGGGAGTTCGTAGTTGATTTGGAAAGAGAATTCTCATTTCGGAAACTTTAAGTTGGAAGAATTGACTAATATTGAATTTTTAAGTAAACAACCTAGGATTCGGGATTTGAAGGTTCCAGCAGGTTCGCATGATGATTTCGGACTTTGGATGACCTGGGAGCGTTTTGGCATCTATTGTGGAAGTTGGCATTTTGGAAGAAACTCGTAAATTTGGGTTGAGGTGCATTTCAATATTATCGATGTCCTTTTGGGATTCCGAGTTTGGGAATGGCTCCGTATGGTGATTTTGGTATTGGGAGAGCGATCGGAAGTGGATTTGGAAGTCTGTAGGTCATTTTGGAGTCATTTGGCTAAAGTTAGAAATTCGAAGGTTTTTGAGGAGTTTGATCGAGAGTGGAATTTTTAGTGTCGGGTCGGATTCCGATTCCAGAAGTTGGAGTAGGTTCGTAATGTCGAATATGTCTTGTGTGAAAAATTTGAGGTCAATCGGACGTGATTTGATGAGTTTCGGCATCAAAAGTAGAAATTGAAGTTTCAAGTTCTTTAAGTTTGAATTGGAGTGTGATTCGTGATTTTAGCATTGTATGATGTGATTTGAGGCCTTGAGCAAGTTCGTGTCATGTTTTAGGAGGTGTTGCTATAATTGGTTGAGGTCCCCAGGGCCTCGGGTGGATTCTGGAAGGTTAACGGATCGAAATGGGAATTGGAGAAAGAGCTAAAGCAGTTGGTGTCTGGTGCAATCGCACCTGCGTAAAAAGGGTCGCAGGTGCGAGCCTGCATATGCAGAAATGAGGTCGCAGGGGCGACAATTGGACAAAGCTGGGATGGTCGCAGGTGCGAGGTTGTCCCGCATCTGTGAGCCCGCAGGTGCGAAGAAAGCTCCGCAGGAGCGGAACGTGCGAGGGGGGAGCTGGATCGCAGAAGCGGATAGCATTCCGCATGTGTGAAGGCGCAGAAGCACGTGGTCGATCGCAGAAGCGAATTTCGCCGGCTTGGAGGGAACCGCACCTGCAATGGATTTTCCGCAGGTGCGGTTGGTTTACCGCAGGTGCGGAAAGTCGACTGGGCAGAATGTTTTAAGATTGGGATTTGGCCCATTTTTCTCCCATTTTTCATTTGGTTTGGGCGATTTTGGAGAGCTTCAAGGGGATATTTTCATTGAGCATCACAAGGTAAGTGATTCCGACTTATTCCAAGTTAAATACATGGTTAGTATAAGGATTTTAACATGGAAATTTTTAGAAATTGTAGGGTTTTGGTAGAAAATCTAGAAATTTGCTTGGATTTTGACCACGATTTTGGTCATGAAATTGAGAGTAAATTATATAATTAAGCTCGTGAGGTTATGGGTAAACTTTATCTTCAAAAATTTTTGAATTCCGGGCATGTGAACCCGAGGGTGATTTTATCAACCTTTCAAGCGAAGTTGGGAATCGTTGTAAATAGGATTTTAATAAGTATTCCGGATAAGTAGCCCGAGGAATAACTGGAGTTATACTCTTTTTTGTCTTATTATGTTTACACGGGAGATTTGGTTGGAACAATTTTAAAATGTTGCAAAGGTTGCTATTGGTTGTCGATAGCACTTCTTTGTTTTTCTTAAGATTAAGACGTCTGAATCTGAATACATATTTGAATATCAAGATGTATATTATAAGATTAAGATATTTAAATATGAATACACATCTGAACATTAAGATGTGTATTAAGATCTGATTACTAAATGATTAAGACTGTTTGATTATTAATATCTGAATATATAAAATTTATCTTTATTTGAAAATTAATAAACATAAAATTCAAATGAAATACTAATTAATCTAATATTCTATCAATAAAATATATAACTTTTTTAAAATATAGTAGTTGCTGGTGGTGATGGCTAATGGTGGTGCTTGTGAATGCCGACTAGGGGCGGTGGTTGGTGGTAGGTTTGGTTGATGGTGGTGGTTCAGGGTAGAATTTAGTGGTGATTAGTAGTGGTGGAGATTATGATTGAGGATGGTGGTGGTGAGTGGTGATAGTTAATAACGGTGAGTGGTGGTGGTAGTTGTAATTGAGGAAGGTGGTGGTGGGTGGTGGTAGTTTATAATAATGGGTAGTGCCGATTATGATTGTTGATGGTGATGGGGTGGTTAGTAGTGGTAGTTGAGGTGGATGAGTGTTTGTAGTTGAGAATGATGATAGTGGGAGTGGTGCGGATGACGGGTGGTGGTAGTTGATTATGGTGACGGCTATGATTGAGGAAGATGGTAGTGATGGTGGTTGAGTGGTGGTGTCAGCGGCGGCATGGTGGTAGTTGATAATGGTAGACGGTGACGACAATTAATAATGAATATGGATAATAGCATCTTAATAAAATTAAGTCTCCGTTATGGATCTTAATCATACAGAGCTATTCAGAACCATTAAGTAGTTGTGAAGTAAAAAACACAAACACACTTAATGATTAAGATTTGAATAATTAAGATTCAGACTTTAAAAATAAACACACTTAATGTCTAAAATCTGATTGACTAAGATTTAGACCTCCATTAAATGCAAACAATTGAGGCCTAGTCTATATGCCTTTTAGATTATGGATAAGAGAGTCTCCTTAAACATAACTAGTATATGTACCCTGCGATACGCGAATAATTCTAAAGGAAAAAAATTTGTATTGTAAGATGTGTGAATTAAAGTAAAGAACTAAAAGCACTTCTTATTAAACAATATTTTGGTAGAATAAAATTAGTCACGATCTTTAGGATTACAATACTTTAGTCCAACAAAATAAACATTTAGGACTCTACAATATGTGCAATAGAAGGACAACATACAATTAGCTTGATTTTATCACACAGAAAAAAAAAATTACAAATTATCCAGCAAATCATTTTCACTTCGAACTCCATCGTTCATCTTAAATAGGATTCTTAGTAGTTGCAATTGAACCACTCTTTCGAGTATGTTTTTATTGAAGATATAAACAGATCACAAATGTATCGAACGTCGCTATTTTCTAAATCTGTACGCCAAATCAAATTATCTAAGTAGCTATTTTCTAAATCTGTTAATAAGCTGATTATACAACTAACGATCTCATTGTTCCATATCAAAAAATGCTAGAGCAAATGTGTAGAATAGATGCACCAAGCATAACTTTCTTAAAAACCTTTTTGGAGCGTCAGTTATCACTCAGATACTCATATTATTACATTTCCGTTTTCCTGTAGTTATTGAGATCATGCAGATTGTGGGATGTGAGCACACATAGGTTCCTTTTAGTTTAAAATATAGCCGCAATTGAAAACTAAAAAAGAATAGAGTTATAATATGCGTTGGGAACTTCCTTTTTTCAGAAATATTGTGTGTCACGAACCAAAGATTAAAATATACCTTGAACTCTAGGCAAAAAATAGAGTTTCTTCAATAAAACACTATTATACAATTTTCTGAAGCAAATTCATATGTTCCAATCTTCCATCTATATGTAATGAAACCCCTTTTGAGGAATAACTTTCCATGGCTTGAACTGTGTGTATGTATGTGAGTTGTCACTAACTGCTTGATTTTCTTTTCTTCTTTTTGCAGCGAATTCAATGAGATCATCATGTGATGACCCAAAAGGTCATCCCGTATATTTCTACTTAATTTTATATTCTGAGCTCGTGAAAACCTCTTTCTATCTCACCTTGATTTGTGTGCGCAGCCCGGACGTGTAGCCGGGAAGCCCTTATGTGAAAAATTGATAAAAATGATAATTTTGTATTAGAAATTTTTTATAGAGTTGATTTCGGTCAACATTTTTGGTAAACGGACCCGGATCCATAATTTGACGGTCCCGGAGGGTCCGTAGGAAAATATGGGACTTGGGCGTATGCCCGGAATCGAATTCCGAGGTGTCAATTCCGAGAAATGAATTTTTGAAGAAAATTATTTTCTCAAAAATATAAAGATTTTTTAAAATAATATTTGATATGAAACCTGTGATACCTGGCCCATATTATAGTTCCGGAGCCCGGAACAGGTTCAATATGTTTATTATTGTTATCTGTGAAATTTGATAAGAAAACGGACTTAGTTTGACGTGATTCGGTTCATAAATGGAAAATTTAGAAGTTTTGGAAGTTTAAAGGAATTTCATTGATTTTGAGGTTTAATTCGATGGTTATGATGTTATTTTGGTGTTTTGATTACTTGAATAAGTCTGTAGGATATTTTTGAGGTTGTGTGTATATTTGGTTTTGAGCCCCGAGGGCTCGGATGAGTTTCAGGTAGGTGTCGAGGTGCAAACTTGGTGAAAAATCTGGTGTAGGTGCAGTTTTCTGGTGTCAGGTGTTTTACTATATGCGATCATAGGTATAGACGCGATCGCATAGCTTTATAAAGGGGAGGGGTCAGTTACACTATGTGTTCGCATAGATAGGCCTGCGACCGCACAGTGCATAGGAGAGTGATCACGCTCAACTATGTCTAATAAAAGACTAAACGGGCGTTGCAAATATAATCCGGGGTATTATGCCCAGAGTCGATCCCACAGGGAATTTACGTATCAATCAAGTCTTTAGAATACNACTTTAGATTGCATCCGAAGTATCATTATTTCTAATCCAACTTCTAAACCCTCGGTTATGACTTTCGCCTATACTCTGGGAGTGGTGTTGTTCAAACAATTACCTAAATATGCACTCTCTCTCAAGTAGATACATACTAAATAGGCACAGCTAATTGATGGCCATTCAATTAGCTACAATAAGAACGTAGTTGAACAAATAGAGATGAACCATCAACCAAACTATATTAATATCACCATAAGTTTGTCCCTCAACGGGTTCCACCAAAATCCTAGATTAAGAAAATTAGCTACTCATATTCATAAATATCAAAT
>MDKI01068440.1:0-13529 GCA_005239505.1 Nicotiana paniculata
GTTCATAGATGGGAAGCCTTTCATTTCCAGCGGAGGCCATGCTCAACTCCATGTCATGGGCACAATTTGCAAGTTCTTCAAATGTGCTTGGCTTGATACCTTGCAAGATATAACGCAATACCCAATGCATACCTTGGATGCACATCTCTATGCCAGAAGCTTCACTAAGCCTTTCTTTACAATTGAGGCTTGCATTCCTCCAACGATTGATAAAGTCGACAACTGGTTCGCTCTTTCGTTGACGAGTATTTGTGAGTTATATCATACTCACAGTACGTTTCGTGCTATAAAAGCGATTGAGGAATTCTTGCTCTAATTGGTCCCAGCTATCAACGGATCCATCCTCGAGGTCCATGTACCAATCAAAAGCATTTTCTTTTAATGAGCGGACAAACTCCTTGACGAGGTAATCTCCATAAGTTCCAGCATTGTTGCATGTCTCAACGAAGTACGCCACATGTTGCTTTGGATTGCCTTTGCCATCAAACTGTTGAAATTTTGGAGGTTGATAGCCACGGGCATCTTCAACATATCAATCCTTGCAGTGTACGACTTCGCGTATATAAGGGAAGACTTGGTAGAAACTTCGTACTTGCTTTTGATAGTTCCTTCGATGAACTCCTTTAGTTGATCGATTGGAATCATCCCTTCAGACGAGATGTGGATAGCCTTATTGGATGCAACTTGTCTTGGGGGAGGATCAATCTCTTGAACTTTTGGGAGTTTGCCAGGTGCATGGGTAGATTCTTCTTCCATCAAGATTCCGACCCTGTCTGTTAGCTTGTCAATTCTAGCATCTTGATTTTGCATGCATTTGGTTAAGCTAGCGATTGCTTCCGTTAAGTTTGCCAACTTCTCTTCCACAGATGAAGTGTTTGTCACCATGGCTTTCATGATTGTTGTGGATGATGGAGAGTAGCACGTATTTTCACACAGATTGATCCTTGATTGGCTCACGCTCTGTGGTGTAAGTGTGAAGGATCCATCACTTGAAGTGTCATCATCTTCCTTCACAGAAGAGTGCTTGGATCCGGAGAGGTCAAGCAGAGCAAGAGTCTTCTTGATCTTTTCAGTAACATCGCTTTCTCTTGCCGGTGCGTTTGTGGAAGATCTTGCTCCTTTTGAGGATGAAGATCCGAAAACAGGGGTAGATGCGGACGACACTTGGGGTGCTTATTGGCCTAACGAGCTTGCTTTGCTCCTCGTAACTGGTCCAAAGCTTCCAAAGGTACCTCCGAGTATGTTTTTCACATCAGCATAGAACCTGGAATTAGCAGCCTTGGCGGAAGTTGAACTTGAGTTAATTTTCTTGGAATCCATTTCGTTGTTCTTGAACTTTGATGATTGAAAAGTTGAGATGAGAGGTAGAGATTGTCACACTGGGCGTGCCAGAATTTGTAGACAATAAATTGCGTCGAGAAAATATAATCAAGCCGAAAAATATCGCAACAATCGTAGTATTTTATTTCGAATATTTGAGTGTTACAATCTCTATGAATCCTCTGATTCTACTTTTCTAGTATGAATTCAAGGGCCTTTGAGCTTGATCTTGAATTTGAATTTTATTTGATTTTAATCCAAGTGCTTGAAGCTTGATCTTGATCTTGACGTACTTTTAATCCAAGGGCTTGCAACTTGTTCTTGAATCTTCGTCTTGATCTTTTAATCCTTAAAACACTTGAATGCTTGTAGCTTTTAGAGAAATCCGCAGTGTTTGACCCACGAGCTCCCTCTTGCTTCTTGTTATAACTTCTGGTCCCTTTTCTGGGTTATGAAGACCCCTATTTATAGTTATGGGAGGGAAGAATTATGATAAGAACAAACTCTTTCCGACCAATCAAATTGAAGTGTGACAAGGCCGCATTTGATTGACCAGAATATGTCACTTGCACATGTGGCGCAATTTCACTGGCCCTTTAATGTGACTTGGCATGCCTTGCCATTTTGACACGTGACATGATCTCATTGGCTCTTCTATTTGACTTGGCGCGCCACGTCATTTGACACGTGAGACCAAACTGGGCATCTAGGAAGATGACATATTGGGCCTAATGAAGTGGGCTCATCATTTGTAGCCTAATTAAATGGGCTAACCCAATGGATTAAGAGTTATTTATTTAATCCATATATGTTGGACTTATATAACTAATCCAATTATATTAGCCCAATAAATTTATTTGAACTAATATATCTTGAATTTAAAATATAGTCCAAATTATTTTACGGATTACACATTATAGTCTATAGTACGTGGATGCGTAAGATTAACCAACTCCATGAATTAAATTAGTTGTCCCATACTATATTTATTTATTTTTTAAAAAAGAAATGATATGAAGAGTACACCAAATTGACAGCTGTAGTTTAAAGGATAAAATTGTAAATTCAGGAGGCTGAACTGGAAGAAGAGAAAGAACTGGATAAGGGTAAACACTGCTGCTCCTCTCCACTGCCAAACGTTCCGGCGAGATGACAATTACCATTTACACCCCTGCGCATGTTAGCACCAGCAGCTTAAATTTCCGTATCCTCCGTTCTCCGCCGCGGCGATGTCACCGCAATTTTCGCTTGAGTTGCGCTTTACTCCCGGAGAAAAGGCGGGAAAGCAGACGATCGGTCACCGTAGCCCTCGCTGTCTTGTTTCAATGGTTCTTAGTACCTAAAGGTGATCCCTCTCATTCTATCAGTGCTAACGTGTTCCTCCGCCAAGTGCAATGCGCTTTAGTAATTACATTCGTAGTTCTCAAGCTATGTATAAGTCCGCGTTTGCCCGCATTATATTATTTAGAAGTGACGCCGAGGTCGATATTGCTACTATTGTAGATGCAAGCATGAAATTATCATTGATAAACTGCAATTATTGCTCTCTCTGTGTGTGCGTGTTTATTTATTTATTTATTTTTCTTCCCTTTTTGAATTTTGTTTTGGTTTGCAGATGCAGGAGCAAGCCCTTTTGACAAGTATGTTAAAAGGTGAGCACAAAAGTTGTTGAATTTTGGAATAGATTGCATATATAATGTTTATGTTAGTTGATACAAAGATGATTATTTGCATGAGTTTGAGTTTAAATAAAGTGATGGGGTCAGTGAGTGAGGATTCATAGCCGATCCCGACTTGTTTGGGACTAAGGCTTACTTGTTGTTGAAGATCAAAAGATGGGTAATTTTCAAAGGTGGATCCATCATATAAGCAGTTAAATGCATACACCCACTGATTCAAGCTACATATCTATATGGAAAATTTAAAAGAAAAATTATAAAGAGGTGGACCCAGTGTATTTAAATCATGGATCCGCCTAATCGCCTATACTATGGTAGCGTTCCTATAGCATGTAAGTTGTGCGTTCTATTAAACTCTATCAAGCGGCAGAGTTAGGCTTGATTGCCACATCTATGTAATTGAATGGAACAAAAACTATGTCATATTCTAGGCAGTGTTGTCAAAGGCTAATTTGAGACGCGCTCAAGCCCTGAAGCTAAAAAAAGCTCAGGGATGCGCTTCGCGTCACTTAGGCTGAGATTCAGTGTAGGCAATGTACTAAGGCGTGCGCCTCATCGCCTATAAGTTCTATCTTGAATAAAACAGTACAAAACAATATATATGATTGGCAAATGGATATATTAGTTGTTGAGGAAATTATGATGAATGAAGTTGTCACTTTTTTCTTGCATTACATATATATTTTTATTTTTTTCTTCGTTGCGCCTTTTTTAACTAAAGCTCACACTTTAATTGCACTTTGCGCTTAAAGCCCTGATAGACTTGGACCGCTTTTTAATGCTTTTCGCCTTTGACGACGCTGATTCTAGCTCCATTAAGATAATATGTTTCTCTTTTGATAACAATAAATTTGATGATGTACCTATGACTTGAGTTGCACTTAGATTTTTTTTTTGGTTGGTGAATCAGTAGTTTGCATTTAGAAAAATTTAGTGAAAATCAAAAAAGAAAAGAGAAAATTTTCTAGTATGATAATGAAAGAGGTGAGCGTTGATAGTGATTTTGTTTTCCAATTAGCCCGCCAATTTGAAGGAAGTTACATCATTTTCTTCTTCCATGCTTCTCTCATTCCCAGGTCAATTTTTCAAATTTTATGCAATCTGTTTTTTGAAGTTGGCAACACTAATTTCTCCTAGTGATGTTGACTTTCAAAATGCCGAAAGTTTTAGGTGTTCATAAGCTCTGCTTCTACTTCCAATGATGAAACTTGTTTTTAGGGCTAAATTTCGACCCCAGCTCACAAAAAGAAGCTTCCATGTTTTTTTTTTTCATGAGCGAATTACAGGATTGCCAACTTTTGTGTTTTCACGACTATTGATACTTATGTCGATACTTAAGATCAAATAGCTTGTATAACTCGGTGGTATCAGGAGCCTGGGTTCCAGATGGCGCCACCATCTTCATTAACTTCCAACACCTGTGTAACTAGCTTCCACATCTGTCAACCTACTTTATTTAGCTACTGCGACTGGTGGAATTAGCTTCTGCTTGAGTTATTGCCTTTGTGCTTTCAATTAGTTTTGTAAGCCTGTGCTAGTTTGTGATTTCAATTAGGCTTGAATTGAATCGTTTTGCTCATGTTATTTTAAAAAATTTTGATTTGATAACTAGGAAAAAGCTTGATCCACTGGAAACTTATATACCAGCTGTGCTGTTGGCGGGGGTGCAGATTAAGGAATTAGGTGACACTTGTTTCTCGCTGTCACTATTTTTGTTTCCTAGCATGTAAAGCTTAGTAAATGTCTATAGTTCATGCTGTGATCCACCGAGTTTATTTGGCCTGAATATTTCAGTGACTTTTCATGCAGTAAAGAGAAATATTGGAATTAAACGATTCTTCTTCAAAAGCTTGTGCCAGTGGTTGCAAATCAATTGCTATCCTCTCCCCTTAATTACACCCCCCCGGAAAAAACAACAACAACAAAAAAGAAAAAATAACGGAAAAGCCAAAAGCGACAGCCATCCTCTAAAATTGGCCCAATTGGATCATGAGCACCTTATGAATCAGAGTTAATGCTGTTTCTGTAATAACCTTCTAATTTCTCCTCTTGTTAAAAAAGTTTGAAACACCATGCTCTATAGTCTGACTGCCTCAAATTCTGGAAATAATTAATGGTCTCTGCATGTGAACATGATCACTGAAACTTTTAACAGGTCAGTTTCTTTTATAATCTCTCCTCCTCTCTCCTAATGACTTAATTGACGCTAGAGGTCTATCCATCAAGGAGTACTGATTAAAAAAATCTGTCATCAAACTATCCACTGATATATGAAGAGAATGCTCTCAACTTTGGTGGCATATTAGTATAACCTTCCCTGTGATAGTAGCTTATATAAGCTATCCTAAGATATTCTCTTACAAATCTTCCTTATTTTCTGCTCCAAACTAGGTGGGAAGAGCACTCATCTCTCTTCCTTAGTTTCAAGAATATTACAGCATTCCCGTTCCTTCCTGAAATCTCCTCGTTGCTTCTGGAGATTTCAAAATGAAACTCTTCAGGAATGGGTGTTTTCCATCTCGCACACTCATTTTCAACACGGTTCCACTGTTGAACTTGCTAATTTGCGGAGACCCATAATTCTGGGTTCTTGCAAGGTTTCACATTCTACTGACTGCTATAAACCGGAGTATGGTTAAACTTAAATTTTTTATTATAAGATTTCACAGCATGATTTACATGATTTTTTTGGCATTTTATAGAGAAATCTTTGGAGGTTGATCAACCTAAATATGGCGATTGCCGGAATATATTGCGTTCTGGTCCTGCATCATCTCTTCGTGTCAATATTCGAGCAGTAAGTAAAGATTTCCCACGCCCCATCTCAACTCAATGAATGTCATTTGCTAATGGTTGATAATTATCAGTTTCTGTACAGCTTTTGCCAAAATTAGTAATGTATGAAGTTGATTTTGTTGATATAGAGTTATAGACTACGAATGCTCCACCCTGGTCTTGGAGCACACTATAACATCATAAGCATGAGAATTATTGTTGTACCAGTTGCATTGTATGATATTTGTTGATGAAGGAAAGTAAAGTAAAAAGTCAATTAAGAAGAAAGGAGTAAAGAATTACACTGCTGTCACAAAGTTGTCATTTTTAGTTTTTTGAGTGCCAACTGCATTAAGACTTTGATCAAGATTTTTGACAATTTGTAAATATTTTGAGACAATTTTTGATCTCGCAGTATGTTTCATGTAATTTGTAAATATCCAATTATTACTTTCAAATCATGAATTTAAATATTTGTCAACTTGACGCTCGTAAGCTTTTGGGGTGGAGAGGAACAAGAAAAGAGAACAAAGCAAGAGTTTCTTCATTGGCCTATGACTCCTCTGCTGTGCCATTTCATCAGCAGCGTGCTTGTATGAACATTGAGTATTTAAGTAAGCTACACAAGTCCAAGCTAAATATCCAAATTAGAGAATCGGTTAACAAGAGAAGACCATGCAAGTAGCATTGCAAAAATATCCAAAATGCTCAAATTTTTGTTACCAAGGAAAGAAAAGGTGTACCTATATAAAAAATAAAGAAACTCCAGTTCTTTAAATAAATCTCGTTGCTGGTTTGAAAATGGCAGTGCACTGAAGTTAGATATTCACATGTTCGACTAATTCTAGGCAATGGCGTTTCTTGTTCTTTTCTTTTTATTTAGTTATTTAGTTTGTGGCAATTTTTCTTAATTCATCTAGACAGAGAAATACCAAAGACTTCTTCTAACTACTAAAAGATTATCATATCTGGAAAAAAACTCTCTTATCTTTTCATTCAATTATAGGTAGCACAATATGCATCTGATGATGGAAATGGTGAATCAGCTTCCAATGATGTTGATCAGTGTCTGAGGTACTACTTCAAATATTTTAACTGTCAACCTGAACTATCCTGTTTAAATACGATGTAATGCAGTGATAATAATAGTTTTGCAGTTCAGATTTTCTATTAAATTCATGCACAGGATGATCAGACTATCAGGTAGAAGATGTAAGAAAAATTTAAAATTTTCTTGGAATACTGATGATTTCACTAGGTCTTTCTCCCAGAGAGAGCTACTTAATTGATTCTTGATCCCTTTAAGGTTGATTTCTATGGTAATGACATTTGATTGTTCAATCGCAATGTTTTTCCTGTAAGCTTCATGACTTTTATTTTTCTTAAGCAAGGTTGGCTGTAAAAGTTCATGCCACGAATGTGCAGATGTTGTAATTCCAAGCAAACTGCCAAGGGAGATGGAACACCTTCAAATTTATGACTAGAGGAACATGCTTTAAATATATCCTTGTACCTCTGCTAAACAAAAAGGACCAATGTTAATCGAAATGCAAATTTGAGCATCATATAACATGTAACTTTGTGTCTTCACTCTCACATGTACAATCAAACCTCTCTATAATAGCCTCGTTTGTTCCGAATAATTTTGGATGTTATAGTGAAGTGCTGTAATAGAGAACATATATTATAACATAACATAAAAATTGGTTCCGGAAAAACTTGGCTTTTATAGTGAAGTGTTGTTATATAGGGATGCTGTTATAGAGACGTCTGACTGTAGTTACTATTGCTTCTATTCTTTCGTGCAGTGCATTGGAAGGACTTGACTCATTGCTTTTGCGTGCATCAAGAAATGATCCAGGGGCCTCAATTGACTCGATGAAGGCGAAAATTACTACTGCTCTAAATGCATTGGACAGGTCAAAGTTCTCTTTTTATTTGTTTCTTTCTGCCTTGGTGATAATCAATCTTTCAACTGCGTCTCAATTCCAAATCAATTAGGTTGGTTGTACATATATGTATTCTCTATAGCCATTTTACTCTATTCAGGTAAAATTATTAAATAACTTGTCTTTCAACGCAACTCAGGGGTTTGCTAAATCTAAATTTATCCCTACACAGTTAACTAATTTAATCTGAACCAGTTATACACTTTTTCTAGCTAGTTGCCAATCAGATTCTCTAGAAGATTTTGAATTGTTTTTCCCCTTTTCCTCTTTCAGTCTTCTGAAAACCGTCCCAGCTGATATGCTTGACAAGGGAAAGATAGTAGCTGATTCATATTTCTTCGCCGATGAGGAAGATGTAACACCTGAGAAACTGGACCCGAATCTGAAGCAACTGGAATCTATACTGTAAAGAATATGATAATGCTATGGCGTCAGCTTTGGATACGAAGCCTCTTTCTTAACCAGGTCTGACTGTTTCATCCTATCAGAGTTTTCATATTGCTCGAAAACAAAACCCATGAGTAGATGTGGTTTTGGAAGGGGGGCCGAGGTTCTCTTACTCTCTTAATTGATTAAAAGTAAAACAGAAGATCCAAAATATCTAGCTCTTGTATTTAGTTTTCTTTTTTAATTCTAAAGATTGTATAGGATATCTTCCAATATACTCTAAATGTATAGCAATATTAACTCTGAAATACCTCTAAACAACAACAACTACAACAACAACAACCCAGTGAGTTCCCACAAGTGGGGTCTGGGGAGGGTAAAGTGTACGCAGACGTTACCCCTACCCCGGAAGGTAGAGAGATTGTTCCGAAAGACCCTTGGCTCAAGAAAACGAAAAGAGACAAGAGAGTGACAGAATGTTAGTACCATCAATAGAACCATATGAGCAATAACAACATAAGAACCAGAAACTAGATGAGAAATAATAACAAAAACCAGCGAATAAAGCCCAATACTATGAAAAACGAAAGAATAGTGTGGACACATCAATAATCAGTAGCAGCCTAGGATCCAACCTTATCAGACCAGCCTCCCCACGGATGAACCTTATCGGCTACCTCCTATCCTAACACCCTAATGCTCGACCTCCACACCTTCCTATCAAGGGCCATGTCCTCGGAAATCTGAAGCCACGCCATGTCCCGCCTGATCCTCGGAAATATTAACTCTGAAATACCTCTAAACATAGAGTAAATTCGCTTTAACTTCTTAAAGATAGAAAAAAAAAAAAATTCTTCCTTTACCTCTACCGAATGGAAACATAACCCCTTTGACCTCAAGGTCGACAGTCAAAAATAAGATGATCGTTGCCGCTATCAAGGTGTAAAAATTGGCTAACAGTGCATTTTCTTTTAACAATTAAAAATGTTACCTAATATTATGGCATAAAATTTGAAATTCCTGACCTGCTTTCTATAAATTTCTGTCTCTTACTCTGTTCTTACATATATCTTAGTCCAATTAATTAAAAATATCTGTATTATTTTGAAGAACAAGAGACTGCGGATGTTACAATCCTTTTTAGGTGATATGCAGTTGCTCCTAAAATGTTAAAAATCATCAGAGGACCTGGAAGGAAATCTGCGTCACATTGAAGGTGAAGGAAAAAAAATCTCGCTGCTCTCTTAGCGCTAGTTAAACTTTGAGGACCTTCAAATAATCTGATTGCAAAGCTGACCAACCAACGGAGACGAACAATTTTCTGATCCAATCCTCCAGCTCTATTCTGGTGGCTGCTTCTAAGTTCTAACTCCCAGCCTCGAGCTTTTCATCTTTCTATGGACAAACAAAATATTGCTTTCTTTCTAAAATTAATTAAATTGATTTTAAGCGTTTTAATATTCACAATGCAGTTCATTTGGTGCTTCACTTTAATTGGAACTTACTAGCTGTATATCTTAATCATAAGTCAAGGTGGTGCTCATGCTCACCAGTTCATCCCAATTACTGCACTTGCTCTTTCTTTCTTTCATTTCACCCACTTCCTTATTATCCTGTTCTTCGCCATTGGTCAAAGTCTGGACAATTTTCTGTCCGAATCCCTGGCCCCTGTTATTAGTCAGGTTCTTCGTAAGAGCAGCCATCTTCTGAAGGGGGGCCATTACTAGCTTAAGAAAGTTCAACAAAATCCATCAATATATATGATATCTATATATAAAAAATACAGTAAATTTCACTTTACCCCCTTAACCTTTAAGGGTTGGGAAACAATTTCCTCTCACCTTCTGAACGGGAACGACAACGGCCTTCACCTTTTGTCTGGCGTTGACTCTCTATATATCTACTAAAGAATACCAACTTAAATTGCGTGAAAACATAATTTTTTAATTGCATTATTTTTTGCCAATGCAATTTGATGTGGTTTGATTACACCATGGTGTACCCATAATAATGCGTCCAGTTCATCATCTATTTCCCCCTCCACTGACTGTATTTTTGGAGGTTCGACTTCCTTCACAAGCCCAATGTGTGTCCCTGTTGTGCTGTAACAATCATCTGCATGTCTCATCTGGCCAATGAATCCTCCAATTGTACCTGCCATCCCCTTCGATGTTAGTCAAAGCATCTTCGTAGTGATCTGCTTCCTCATGTATTATCGGCATCATCTTTTTCTTCTTCCACTTCTATGTGGTTTTCCATATCCCTGAAGCTACACGGGGACTCCAGCATGTTGAACCGAGTGATAAGTTCTCTATATTTAAGTAGTTTAAGGACTTGGGTCCCAGTAAAATAAGCTTGGGCCAGATGAGGAGCTAGCCTTGTTAAAATTAGAGAAACTACCCGTTATGTCAGCCCAAAAGTAATTTAGTACAAAAATTAGCTAATTCGTAAAATATTACCAATATTAGCCAAATGCTACCAATACCAGCCAACTAGCTATTTGTAGCCAAAAAATATCAAATGTTTGCTTTCTTTTGAGTGGGTGTTATTGGAATAGATTAGTACATTTTAAAGAGTTTGAATTTCAGTTTGGGGATGATTTGGTGGAGTTTTGAGATAGTTTGAATTGAAAATTCGACGTAGAAGATGAACACAAAATAAGATATGTGTACCACATTGTATATCACATATGTATCATATGTGTATCTCATATATATCCATGTATATATGTATGTGAGATACATGTTTGATAGACGTGTCATAGAAATTTTTTTAACTCGATTTCAACTACAAATTTTGACTCAAAACTAGTTCAAATCACCTCCAATTTTCCTCAAATTTTGTATATTGACTCATCTATATATTTGCATTGAATTCCAACCACACCCGTTGAAAAAGGTCCCTTTTTGCTTATGTTTTTGAATCTTGTATATATATATTTTTTGTGTATTTCATTACTTTGTTTGCTGCCTCGATGAAATTTCCTTTTCGTCTTGCATCTAATGTTGTTGATCACACTTAAAAATATAGAAGTAGATTTTTGCGTGTGACTCTTGGAGAGAAAGAATCACTATTTATGGGGTTTCAATTATTGTATGAGTTTGGCTTTGGTAAGTCTGTGATTAATGATTAGAGATTGGTAAGTTTGGGCTTATCTCGGATATTTTCAAAGGAAATTTTACCTCCTATAGCAAAGGTATACACCCTATTTATTATAAATCAAAATTATTTTACAATATTATTTTCTATATCTACCTTTTATATTTTATAGCAAAATAAGTATTTATGGTATGCACTACCATTGAGGCATGCAATAACGCATGATATATGCTATTTATGTTTTTCGTCTCTCTTAGACAGTTGGACATACCTATTTTAAAGTGATTTTGATTACTGTATTCATGATTATATGGCGCGAATACATGTGAATTCATACGCATACAACTGGATTGCTCTGATTTTAGGCGCTTTTTACTGCTGTATTCATGAATACAACAACGCGAATACATATGAATGCATGCGCTTACAGATGGACTGCCCTGATTTTAGGCGCTTTTTGCTGCTGTATTCATGAATACATGACACAAATACATGTGAATACATGCCCGTACAACTGTACTGCCCTGATTTTAGGCGCTTTTTATTGATGTATTCATAAGTACAACAGTGCGAATACATATGAATACATGCGCGTACAGTTGGACTGCCCTGATTTTAGACCTTTTTTGCTGTTGTATTCATGAATACACGTGCGAAGTACAACTGGACTATCCTGATTTTTAGGTGTTTTTTGCTGCTGTATTCATGAATACAACAACGCGAATACATCAAATACACTACCGTAACAACTGAACAGTAGCTATAGGAAGTAATTATGTATATGATAGCTATAGGAAGTTAATAGCCGCTTGTCAATAGTGGTTTCTGAAAATTCCTTATTTTTGGAAGGCTGTGCTAAGACTCACTCTGCTACCCAAAGCCTTCTGTAGGCTCTGCCACAAGGCTGAAGTGAACCGTGGATCTCTGTCTGATACTATGGATGATGGTATCCCGTGTAGGCGCACTATCTCATCAATATATATCTGGGCTAGCTTGCCCGTAGAGTAAGTCATACTGATCGGCAGGAAGTGAGCTGACTTGGTCAGCCGATCAATAATCACCCAAATGGCGTCATGTTGCCTCGCAGTCTTCGGCAATCCAGAGACTCTTAAAATTACTGGGTGAAGTACACAAATAGCTCTTAAAGTGGATGGTCTTCAATTTTTGTCCTCGTTCGCTTCATGACTAGAATTTCAAGTTTAACAAGTGTTGTTCTTCGCTTACTCCACGGAGAACAATTTTAACTTTTGACCTTGTATTACCCGGCCTATTTAATGAGTCCAGTCTGCATATGCTTGGGCTTGTCACTTGTGCAATATTTCCCTTTTGGATGGCATTTATGCGCCCCCTTCTGTATAGTACAGAAGGTATCAGGTCTTATTCCCTCCTTGTAGCCTTCAATCTAGTGGCATTTTTTTTAACCAATCAACTTAATATTTGAAATACAACCTTTAAAAAAGCGGAAAAGGGCCATATTTTCCCCTTTACTATCGAAAATAAGTTATATCTGTCATCCGTTTCAGTTTCTTAGTATAACTATCTCTACCGTCATATTTTTGGATCGTACGCCTGTTAAATGGTTTGGTCCCATCTTAAAAAGGGGCAAGTGGACATATAATCATTCTCATGGATGCTATCTAGAGATTAGCCAACACTTATTTTGTCCTGAAATTTTAAACTAAAAATCACAACTTCAGGACAATTCAGGATATTTTTGTTCCGAAAAATTGAACTGGAAAACTGCAAATATGATACACTGGCTAATTCCTAAATAGCGGCTCTTTAGAGTGGCTACCTGATGTCATTTCTACTTTTAAGAAAGACACGTGACTGGTCTTGATTGGATACAAAAGACCCTCCCTTATTTTAATCAAACTTACCCGACCCATCTATTTCTCCCAAATCAGACTGAAACCTGCACAATATATTGTTCGGAAAAGGGCTTAATATATCCCTCTACTTTGTTTTATTGTTCAATCCTATCCCTGTTATACTTTCCATCAAGATTTACCCCTGCCGTCCATCAAACTTCTGTATTTGCCCCTATTTTAACGGCTGGGACACGTGGCACATTCTGAATGAAAGAACCAACCCAACTCATAAAATTAAACCAACCCGACCCTTTTCATTGCCCCTCCCGACCCTGTACCATTTTTAACATTATTAAAATTTTACCCCCACCGTAAAACCCATCTGACTCTAAAAACACTTCCATCTAAAAATCAGAAGGGAACAAAAAATGGTAAAAATTGCGCGGGGTACCCTATTTGGTCGCCTCCATTTAACATATACCCGCTTTTTTAAAAACTTTTAACTTGTA
>ML327199.1:0-114778 GCA_005239505.1 Nicotiana paniculata
TGGGCGTAATACCCCGGATTATATTTGCAGCGCCCGCTTAGTCTTCTACAAGACATAGTTGAGTGTGATCAGGCGCCATCACGGTTGTCTTAGGATTTGGGGACGTGACATTGGTACAACAAGGAATCAAGAAAATTAAGCTTATACAGGAAAGGCTATTAGCAGCTCAAAGCCGTCAGAAGTCTTATGCGGATAATCGGCTGCGAGACTTGGAGTTTCAAGTTGACGACTGGGTATTCCTAAAGGTATCACCGATGAAAGGTGTCATGAGGTTCGGTAAGAAAGGAAAACTTATCCCTCAGTACATTGGACCATATAGGATCATACGCAAGGTAGGCCAGGTAGCGTATGAGTTAGACTTGCCTTAGGACTTGGAGTCTGTACATCCAGTATTTCATGTGTCTATGCTCCGTAAGTGTATCAGAGATCCTTCTAGAGTTTTGTCAGTTGGCGACGTTCAGGTCAAATAGCATCTATCATATGAAGAAACTCCCATTGCTATACTAGACAAACAGGTTCGGAGATTGAGAACTAAAGAGGTAGCTTCGGTGAAAGTACTTTGGAGAAACAATAATGTGGAAGAAATGACTTGGGAGGCCGAGGAAGACATGAGTCTAGATGTCCCTACTTATTTCCTCCTCCAGAGAAGGGTGCAGCTGAGACATCACAACTTTAAGGTACGTGTATAGATTCTTGTGTTAGTTATTGTCATTGGTCGTGTGAGGCCATTGTCGTTATTGATTATTGTGGTCCTATGTGGCGTTGAATTATTGAGTTCTACAAAAAGAGTTGGTGGTAGTATTGATACAAAGGTGACTCTCCAAAATTTATATAGATCCTGGGGATTTAAACATTCGAGGATGAACATTTCTAGGGGGGGAAGGATGTTACATCTCGCATTTTCATACGTAAAACTTTCGTCTTCAGTTAATCAACGTAGACTCGGGGATTAGATTATCTTGAGGTTAGTGTATTTATGCTATCTATAACAAGAGATAAGTAAGTTACATGAAGGATAAATGTTACACGAATTAAATGAAATGAGTTTCATTGAAGGTTGTCGATTTAGGATAAAATACGGTCCGAGCTATAATACCCGATATTTATGGACTAGTACCATACAAGGTACCATATGACCGTGATAGTACGATGTATACAGTGTATTAAAAGAAGCTGAATTTTATGTAATTTTGGATAATTTTCAATTATGTTGATAATTGGTTAATTATCGAGTAGCGGGATATTATCTAATTAATTAATCGGTTATAGGATAAAATTAAGACCCCTCCCCCACCCCACGTTGAAGATAGACACTAACCAAACAAATGACTCTTGGTCATTTGTCATTAGGTGGCAACCTAATATATTAATTTTAAGACACTTCATTTCTAGGATTTTGAATACAAACAATATTTCATTCTCAACCACTACAATCATATTCCGACAATTCCTTACTCAACACTAAAATAAAGAACGTGAGCTTTATCACATTAGAAACATAATTCTTACAAATTCCTACAATTCCTACAAGTTCGTACAAAGACACTACAACGTGATTTCTTCAAACAATGAGATTCCTTAGCACAGTAGCAACGTGAAATTTTGCGGTTCTAAAGGTGTACGGTGCATACTTTTCCAAGAATACCATACGAATTTTTCCCTACTCCTTGTATGTTAAGCCTATCCCCTCTTTATTTTTGGAATGATCCAAATTATAAAGAAGAAATGAGCAAACGCACAATTTTCATGAATGACTCTATTCATAGAAGTACTAGGGGTCTCTATGTTCTTGATTCCTCATGTGACATTATTATACCGTCTGCTCATGGGTCTCAGAATAATATGCAGTTGATAAAGTTTATCCTAAAAGAATATTGAGATTATTGACATATTTCATGCATTTTATTCATTTATACATGTACATTGACCCATGAAAAAATGGCATTATATACGCGTATTTATATGTATATATATGTATATGAGATATGGAAAAAGGTTACGGCGTTATATACGCATCACCACCTGATCAGTTGGTATATTTTGACGATTTTGCCCACAGTTGCGGAGATGATATGATGGGATTCCCTAAAAGGCTTGATGATATTATGTACGCCTATACCTATGCATGACACGACATTTATACGCACATGCATGACATTATAAATGTTTCAGGATTTACAATTGTTTACCTTGAAAATGGTAATTACAATTATATTTGATTATGTAGTTCTAAAAATATGTGATCTATTTTAATAACGGTTGTTTAAGCAAGAGATGCTGAGTATGAAGTGAGAAAAATGAAATCAGTGCGAAAAGAACTAAGTTAAGCAAACTAGTCTCCAAATTTGCCAGTCCCGAGGGTGGTCGGGCAGGCTTCGAGGTCGAGCTCGAGGGGCTTGGCTAAGGACAGTCGACGATAGTATAAAAATATTGAAGGCCTTAAGGTTGGCCTATTTATAATCAACAATGAGCAATAAATGGAGCATAACTCCAGAACACAAGAAATGAGAAGCAATAGTTTTAATGAGACAATTGAAAAGAATGTTCTTGTTAGAGAGCAGAGGATGTTCTTGTTTTTTTTTATATTGAATATCATATCGCTTACGAAATGACAAGGGTCCCCTTTATATATGAGGGGAATCCCAACATGTTACATGTGTAATTAATGCAGGGAGATATGACTGGTACAATAATTTAATCCCTTGGTACGGGCCTGTACTATTTTGTGCACTTTGTCAGCTTTAACCACGAGTCTTTTGGGATTTTCCGCCTTTTAATATCGACCCTTGATTTATGCTTCCTCGGGGTTGAGAAACCTTGACGTGCCCCTCGATGCCGAGCTCGGTCCTTCAAACCTTTCCCTTCGCCGAAATGGCCATAAAATCAGGCTCTCCGAATTTAGTCGGGCACAGATAGTCCCTGCATTTCTTAAAATGAAGAGATAAGAAATTGTTTTGACCTTCCACCCCTTCGAAACTCCTATTATGACATCATCCCCTTTAGAGAAATAAATAAGGTGACGTGAAAAGATGTGTAGAGGTCGTTGTCAACATAATTCTCGAGGGGCCCGTGAACCGTCACATGTTCGATTTTCCTGCTTCAAGTTCATCCAAAGGACCCCTATAAATACCACAATCACTTGCCTTTCATAGTTTCGCATCTTCTTTTGCTTCAAACCATCAGATTTCTTCTAAGTGTACTCTCTTCTTATCTTCTTCCTGCTCACCTTTTTCCCATCTTCTTACTACAGAACTCGATAGACGCCATGGCAAAGACCTCCAAAACAATTCCACAAAAGGAGGGGGTTGCTACTACATCACGGCCGTCTAAGGGAAAATCATAGCCCCCTCCTACCATTGAACAATGCATCCCTGGCCCTTTCAACACCGTTTCTGACCTTTCAATAGAAAACTCCTCTTCTACACCGGGCCGATGTGAGCCAATATTCTGATATATAAGCGTAAATTTGGACATCGTGAGGGTGAAACTCGATAGCCACTAGGGGAGGCAGCCCGAGTAGACATTCCCACGGCCGATGAAAGCATAGTCACGCATAAGCCTGGCTTCCTTAGCGTCTACACATATCCCTTCACCTTAGGTCCCGTTGATTCTTCTTCCCTACAGGTTGATCCGGTGATTCTTGATTTTTGCCGAAAATTCCGAGTGCCACTCGGTCAGATCTATCCTTATTTTTGGAGGATCGTCTACATGTTTCCACATATTTCCACATGGTTGAGAGAATGACCTTCACCCTCGACCATTTGATCAGATTATACAACCCTCAACTTTTCATCGAGGGCCTTATTAAATTGAATTGTCGATCCACCAAGGCGTTTCTCACCTACATCGACGGGGATAGAGACTGTGGGTGGATGAGCCGGTTTATCCTAATTAGAACCTCCGATATCATCCCCGCTGACTGAATGCCATTTATGGAGGAGTGGAACATAGAACGTAAGTATCTTTGACTCGAGCGTGCTTTCATTGTCTCGTTCTCTTTCAACTGACTTTCTTTAAATTGTTTAGCTACTGTTTGGTTTCCCGGTGTTCTTGAGGACCTTCCGGGGTGGATCAAATGTTTACACTCTCCTTTCCTAGACAACCAGAGTGTATGAAGTGAGCTTGCCAAAACACGATGTTAGGCCAAGAATCACGGTATGTTCCCGTCGTTACCATTTTTATATGGTTTATGAGAATTTCTGCTGATGAGGATTTTGATATGATATACTTGTGTAGGCCTTGGTGAAGGAGTACTGATGAGACCGCCTCCACCTGGTGAGAGAGAGGCCCCGAAGGCCGCAAAAGATATGAAAAAGAAAGAAAGAGGCCTCAGAAGGGTCTCCAAAATCAAAAAGGGCAAAGGCTCGGAAGCCTAAAACTAAGGCCACGGTCATATCTTCAGCGGCCGCTGAGAGTCTGTGGGACGAGGAAGAAAGTGATGATGCCTGCCCTTTGGTACAAAGGGCACGGAGAAATGCTGATGCTTCGAGAGCCGCTGGGCACTCGCCTGTTGAGCTAAGGGCAGTCGATGCAGGCCCCCCGTGCATAGAGGAGACCCTCGAGGAGGGTTTGGGCACAGTCCCCGAGACGCTCACCGGACATGGCACAATCCGAGGTTCGGAACTCGGAGGGCTTGCTACTAGAGCTTTCCGAGATAGGGAATAAAACTCAATGAAGGTTGACATCACTGGTGGATTTTATCCGGGCCCGTCATTCTCCCTAGGGGAGATACGGGATGCTCAAGTTAGGGGTGTCCCTGGTCCAGATACCTCTCGTGGAGAGGAGGATGCATTCATGGACTACTTCGAGGGGGTAGATGAGGAGACTGATGTTGATGCCCCAGCTGCCCTCAAGGAAGCTGAGAGGCTCCAAAAGCAGGTGACAATTTCTGATCTTTTATTGTCATTTTATATATATATATATAAAATTTTTTTTCTTATTTCCCTTCTCTGTGTTGTAGGTCAAGAGGCTATATGACTAGGCTTACTCCAAGTTGCAAGATGAGTTGGCTCATCGTGGAGGGGAGCTTGAGAAGATTATTGCGGGTTCGTTCAAGGTCAGGGCTTTATGCGCCTGAAAGGGAAGGAACTAGTCAACCTTCGCGTGAGATTAGAGAGAGTGCTTTGGGAGAGATCAGATTTCTCCGAGCAGGTATGCTAGTATCCATATTCTCACCTTTCAGTTTTGACGCTTCGGTGCTGATTGACTTTCAGATTTCCTCGAGCAGGTATGCTTTTCAAATAAAGCAGAAGGATACCATGGTAGACCAGCTTCGGGTAGGGGTTGCGGCATTGGATTCCGAAGTTGTGGAACTAGCTCAGCTGAATGATTTTGTGGATTCCGAGAGGGAGGTGCTTCGGGGGAAGCTATCCTTGGCCCAAGATCTTCTCCGAGGTGCTCAAAAGGAGGATGTTGCACTATCTACGGCCAAGGCCAAGGCCAGTGAATATGTCTCCTCGTACAAGAGGGATGTCACTGCTGCAAACGCCTGGGCAAGGGAGATATGCGAAAAGGGTAAACTTAAGCTAGCTCAGGCGGTTGCCCATGCTCGTGCACAAGCCAAGAGGCAGGCCCTCGAGGAAGTGAGTGCTAGGGGTGTCGATCTCTGAGACAAGATTGAAGAGGCCCGGGCCCTGGATGAGGATTTGGTGGTACCGAGTTCATCGGACGAGAGCTCTGAAAGCGGCTCAGACAACAGTGGAGACATAGAATAGTTGTTTTCCCTTTCTTTAGTGGGATTCTTCGATAGGATTTTTGTGAAGAACACCTTGTAACTATATTTTTGGAAATAGAACACTTTACATCATACTTTGCATAAGTTTAGTTCCATGACTTTTCCTCTCAACATGACTTTTATGCTTTAATATTTTGCTTATTCGGCACTCATACTTGTAGCAGTAAGATTCCTCGAAATCGGGCACCTTCTCGAGGTTAGGTCAATCAGCTAGCTTCGATTCCTCGAACCTCCTACAATGGTAGGCCTCACCAATACACTTCCCCAAGTTCCATGACGACGTGTTAAAAAACGAATGGCCTTTAAGGCAGCTGGTTGGCTTTCTTTCCTTATATAAATTCTCATGCTTCTCCTCCATTCTAACTATTGCATTTTTTTTGAAAAACCCTCAGCTTTTCTTTCATCTTTCTTATCCTTTTCCCAATCTTACAAAAGTTATTTTTTCTCTTCCCTTATTACCTCTGCTTTGAGTGACTATGGTTGTTGTTCCCGATTATGTTCATCAGGAATAGGGAAATTCTTCCACTAGCCCTAGTCTGGCAAGAGGCATACCGCCGACACCTGGCGAGCTGACCACGTATTGTCTTGCTATGTAAAAGGAATTTGCAGTAGAGAAACCTTACGATGACTCGGGACATCGAGAACACACCTCGAGGTTTATTCTATTGATCGAGGAAGATCACCTCGTAGCCATTAAGAGAGACTGCGGCTGGGGAAAAATGTGGTGCCGCAGATACCTTCTCGAGCTGAAAGCATCATGGCCTTCGTAGAGGGATTCTTCACCGTGTACACGTACCCGTTTACATTAGGCCCCCTCGATTGACTTGTGCTTAAGTTCTGTAAAATGTACCGAGTCACCTTGGCACAGATTCATCCGTCCTTTTGGCGGATAGTGCTGATGATGAGGTATTTTACTGAAAGGGCAGAACTTGACTTTACCCTTAGCCACCTCATTAGGTTATACTCGCCTCAGCATTGTCGAGGTCTGATTGCACTACGACATCGGTCCACAAGGCCTTTTATAGCCAGCAATGATGCAGACCACAATGGGGGATGGATGAGTTAGTTAATTCGGGTGAGGATTGTCGACATCATTCTAGCGGAGTTCCTGCCATTTCTTAAGAAGTGCAACTTCTAACGTAAGTACCGTGTCGCGCCTTAGAGTCTTTTGTTCTTATTAACTCATAAGGGTGTTTCTTTTTCTCTTTTTCAGCAGTCCTGCGGATGCCCGGGGAAGTCCCCGTTCTTGTGGACTGGACCCAAATGTTGAAAGCTTCTTCGACATCTGACGACTGCAAGTGGCATGACCTCTCGAGGGGGAGATGGGAGGCCAAACACCATGGTATGAATCGTGTTGTATTTTTTTGATGAATGATTCCTTTCGTGTGTATTGACTCTGATGTCACATGTGTTTGTGGGTTTTCCGTAATGAGGTCGTGCCCCTTTGAGGAGAATGAAGGCCCGAGGGAGAACAATAGTCGAAAAAGGTCCTTTATAGGTGAAGATATTCTTGATAAGGAGGGTCCTTCGCGGAGGCATAAAGGAGATGTTGTTGCTGAGGAGAAATTCATATATGTTGGCCATTTTGTGGACGTCAGCTCCCCTTGTGAGGATGATTCTTTGTCCACGGCTCAGGCTGGGGGACCATCTGAGCTTACCTGTTCTGCCAGGCCTGGGATTTCTAGTTTCGAAGAAGGTGTTCCCCGAGAGAGGAAGAGAAAGATTCCTCAACCATGGACCACTTCTGCCCCCGAAGGTATCTCGAGGGATTCTTGGGACCAGGGGCCGCCCGGACTGATTGAGGTTTTGAGTGAGAATACCCCCATTGAGAGTGGTTTGTCCGAGGCTGATGGGGCCAGACCAGTAAATGCTCATTCAACTTTTGAGGAGGCTTATCGGCTCTACTCCGAGGTGAGTTCCAATCATTTTTGCTGGTCTATTAGTTATAAACCTTCATTCCTTGAACTTGAAGTTTCTATCTCGTAGGTTTTTGATGGACTCAAGGCCGAGCTATTTTGTTGTGAGGCCCGATTGCGGGATGCTTTAGGTAAGAAAATATCTCTCAAGATTCTTTGTAATGAGAAGATAAAAGAGTTGATACATCTTTGAGTGGAAACGCATTGGAGCAGAGTCTATGTAGGCGCGAGCGCCAGATAATCCTTACGTTGAGGGGGTATGTGCCTCCTTTCTTGTTTTTGGGACCTAATGTTTTGGTACTTCAGCTACATGAAAAGATGGAAGTGTTGGAGAGCCTTTGGGGAGAGGTCAGGCAAGTTAGGTCCGAATGTCAAGTGTTGAAAGCGCAGGTAGGCGCACATATCGTGGCTCAAATGAATGTTTTGGCTAAGGCTGCTACCCTCGAGATACTACTTTGCAATGCCCGGGGAGATAGCTCGATTCATTCGAGCAGGATTGCCATGCTTGAGGCTGATCTGCTAAATATGAAGGCAGGGATTGTGGATGCTCGGGCTGAAGCTGAGGTAGCTCGAGCAAAGGCCGATAAGAAGGTGGTCGTTTACTTAAAGGACGATGCCGGTGCACGGGTAGAGTTGAGAGGGGTTTTAAATAGAGATATGAGGGGCAATGAGTGTTCCCGATACATGTCCCGAAAGGAGACCCTTGAGGAGATACACGCTAGGGGATTTGACCTTTCGGAAGAGATAAAGCAGGTCGTGGCAAACGAGACCGAAGCCAGATTCTTCCTCTGTTGAGCTGATGCTGATACTTGAAGGCTGCCGTGGGAGCTGGTCCAAGGGGCCTTTGAGGGAGCTGGTCCCGAGAATATAATAGATTTTCTACTTTGTTGCTTGCATAAAACTCCTGTGGGAGCGTTGTAAATATGTATTTGTATTACACACATATATATATGTATATAAAATGTTCTTTGATGTGATTTTCATGTTGGTAGTTGGTCCGGCGAATTTGGACTTTGAGATGAAACCCTTAGGGTTATAAATTGGCCACGGGGCGCTTTGTATTGGTGTAACCCGCAGCTGGCGACTCGAGCTCATATGTTTTTTTTGGCCCCGAGGCGCTTTAGTTAACCATATCAGGCTTAGTCTTCGAGTCGAGTTTTGGCTCGAGCTCAACAGCTCTCAGGTTTTCAAATTATTCTTGAAGCTTATGTGTTGTCGGTATGACTTGTAGATAGCAGCTCAAGCTCTTACGCGTAAGGTATCTACAGTTTTTGGTGTAGTGGGTGCCTCAGGATCTTACATTTTTTTGTGCCTGAGGCGCTTTAGTTAACCATATCTTGATTATTCTCCAAGTCAGGTTTCAACTCGAGCTCAACAGCCCTCAAATTTTCAAACTAGCCTTGAGGTGCTTTGTGTCGGTATGACACGTAGCTCGCGACTCGAGCTCTTACGCGTAAGGTCAATACGACTTTTGCTGTAAAGTACGACTCAGGTTCTTACACTTTTTTAGCCCTGAGAGATTTAGTTAACCATATCGGGCTTACTCTTCGAGTTGGGTTTCGACTTGAGCTCAATGGCCCTCAAGTTTTCAAATTGGCCCTGAGGCGCTTTGTGTCGGTATGGCCCGTAGCTGGCAACTCGAGCTTTTACGCGTAAGGTTGACACGACTTTTGGTGTAGCGGGTGACTCAGGCTCATATGATTTTTTGGCCTTGAAGCACTTTAGTTAACCATATGGGGCTTAGTCTCCGAGTCGGGTTTCGACTCGAGCTCAACGGCCCTCAGATTTTCAAATTGGCCTTGAGGAGCTTTGTGTCGGTATGACCCGTAGATGGAAACTCAGGCTCTTACGCGTTAGGTCAATACTTCTTTTGGTTTAGCGGGCGACTCAGGCTCTTACACATTTTTGGCCCTGAGGCACTTTAGTTAACCATAACGGGCTTAGTCTCCGAGTCGAGTTTCGACTCGAGCTCAACGGCCCTCGGGTTTTCAAATTGTCCCTTAGGCACTTCGTGTCAGTGTGAACCGTAGCTTGCGACTCGGGCTCTTACGTGTAAGGACGATACAACTTTTGGTGTAGTAGGAGACTCAGGCTCTTACGCTATTTGGCCCTGAGGCGCTTTAGTTAACCATATCGGGCTTAGTCTCCGAGTCGGGTTTCAACTCGATCTCAACGGCCCTCAGTTTTCAAATTGGCCCTGAGGCGCTTTGTGTCGGTATGAATCCTAGCCGGCGACTCGGGCTCTTACGCATAAGGTCGATACGACTAGCTGGTGACTTGGGCTCTTACGCTTTTAGGTTGGTACAACCTTTAATGTAGCAGGCAACTTGGGCTCTTACGCGTTAGGTTGGTACAACCGTTAATGCAGCGGGTGACATGGGCTCTTACGATTTAGGTTGGCACAACCTTTAATAGGTTCTTTTCAAATAAAGTGAAGGCCTGTGATTTTATGGCAACGGTCAAACGTCTCCAAGTTGCGTTAGTTTGGTCGGAGCCTTATGACGTTGGTCATTTGTGTTTGGCCATAGCCTTTTAGTCCCCGAGTGAGATAGTCATGGCGTCTATACATAAGGTATGCCTTTTGGGTCTTACAAGTTCGATATATATCATTGAATTTGATATGGAGTTTATGGCTATTTTAATGTCCTACAAATTTGTATGTTTCCTCGAGGAGGGCTTATGAGTTAGAATTTTCTTGCCCTGAAGTCTTATGGTTTCAAGTTTTATATCATGATGAACCGTCTATCGGGGGAAGTCCCCGAGTCGAAATTGATGTTGCCTCGAGGAGGAATTATGAGCTCGGAGTTACCTGCCCTGAGGTCTTACGGTTTCGAGTTTTTGTTTCTTGGTGGAGCGGCTGTAGATGACAGTTCCTGCGTGGTTGCTAAATTTTTGGCCCTGGGGCTGTATTATGTAATAATGGAAAACTTCTTTGATGTGTAAAATACTTTGATGATAGGAGGCACTTCTCTGATTACTTGGTAAAGTACACATGTTCTTTCCATCAAGGGTTCGATTATTCTACACGGACACAGTTCATTCGACCACTTGGTCCCATACATCATTCTCCCGTCGAGACCCTCTTTCACATATTTCTATGATCTCCTGGGGGAATTCCCCTCATTATTCAAGGTTGATCGGAGAGAAGCCTTCAATACTTGGTGAGTTCTCCTTTGGTAGCATATGGATGTTGCCTCATTATAAACCTCACCAGTAAAACCCTTTTGGGATAAATCCGATGTGAGGGAAAAAGAGTGCAACGCATTCTTTCAAACGTAAGGCCTTCAAGTTGGGGGGGGGGGGGNCTTTGACTCCTTTCAATAGAACACCTTAACGCATGTTAGCGTATAGTGTGAAAGGAAAAAAAGGATAGGGTTGTACCTTAGCCATGAGGGCGCCCGAGCCTCGATAAGTTCTGTTTATCAGTTCCGAGGATGCGACACGGTCCTTTGTTTGTTCCTACGAGGATGTAGTTTATAGTTGTTGATTAGATGTTTCCTTGTTTTTTGGCTCCGTCGATATGGAAGGTGTCGGTTCCACATCGTGTACTGCGAACATTTCTCTTGTTGCGTGTTGCTCTCTATGTACTACTTTTACTGCATCCTTTGTAGGGAACTTCATCATTTGGTGAATGTTTGAAGGTACCACCCTTATACTGTGGATCCATGTTCTTCCAAGAAATGCTTTATACCTCATGTCACCTTCGGTGACATGGAACTTGGTATCCTGAATTGTGCCACCCACGTTGACCGGGAGGATTATCTCTTCTTTCGTTGTTTCGCTTTCCATGTTGAACCCATTAAGGACTCGAGAAACGGGTATGATCCGGTCGAGCAACCCGAGTTGATCTACCAACCTCGACCGAATGATGTTGGTCGAGCTACCTGGATCCACAAGAACACACTTAATTTGAAATATATTGAAAAGAAACGAGATTACCAATGCATCATTGTGATGTTGAGACAAGGTCTCGATGTCCTCTTCACTGAACGAAAGGGCATCTTCAGGTATGTAGCTCCGAGTTTGCTTATCCCTGGTGATAGAAACTTTGGTCTGCTTAAAAATGGGTCCCTGAGGTATGTCGACTCCACCAATAATCATGTGGATTACATGTCGTGGCTCTTCTGTTTCTTTTTTCTTGTTTTCCTCTCTTTCCCGAAATTGATTTTTAGCTCGGTCACTGAGGAATTCTCGAAGGTATCCTTTCCTGATTAGTCGAGCCACTTTTTCTCGAAGCTGTCTGCAATCTTCAGTCCTATGACCATGGGTATCGTGATATTCGAATATCAAGTTGGGGTTCCTTTCTGAGGTGTCTAATAGCACGGGTCTTAGCCACCTGGCGTCCCTTATCTTGTTAATGGCCGATACGATGTCTGAAACATCAATGTTGAAGTTGTACTCAGATAGCTAGTGTGCCTCTACCAGGCCTGCCTGCCTAATCCTACTTTACTTACGGGTCCCCGAGAATTATGTTCCCGGTCCATTCTTTGGTCTTTTCGAGGTACATTATGCCCCGTGATGCTTCTCTGATTTTCTACGTACGACTGATACCTTTCTTTGTTTAGTTTTGGCTCTCTTTCTGTAATCCTCGATTCCTTTACCATAACTCTTCCAGGGTACACTGAGCCCGAGGGGGCTTCTAATTGGTCGTCCTCGACCCTGATCTTTGATTGGTACCTGTTGTGTATATCTGCCCAAACTATGGAGGGATACTCGATTAAAGTCTGTTTCAACTGTTTCAAAGCTATCGAGCTTCGCTCATTCAAAACCCTGAGTGAAGTCTTGCACCGCCTATTCGTCGGAGACCGGTGGTAATTCCATTCGATCTAATTGAAAGAAGGACACAAACTCCCTTGACATTTCGTTCTCCCTTTGCTTGATTTTGAAAACATCAGATTTTCTTGTGGCGACCTTGATGGCACCATCCTGTGCTTTTACAAAGGAGTCAGCCATCATGGCAAATGAATCTATCGAGCTCGGGTGCAGGTTATGGTACCACATCACGGCCCCCTTGGATAGTGTTTCTCCAAATTTCTTCAACTAAACAAATTCAATCTCTTAGTCTTTCAGGTTGTATCCTTTCACAACACGTGTTGGCAGTGATGTGCTCATTAGGATCTGAACTTCCGCTATACTTCGAGAGATCGGCATTCTGAATTTCTTAAGGATAGGCATCGGAACTACACTTGACGGGAATGGCTTTTTTACGAAATTTTTTGAGTCCAAACCCTTAAAGATCGGGGGTGCGCCTGGGATCTGATAAACCCTCGAGTTATAGGTCTCCATTTTTTTGGTCGTTAGCCTCTATCTTCTTCTCGCCTGATTCAATCCTTTTTGTGAGGTCTTCGAGCATTTTCATAATAGCGGGGTATGCTGCTGACCCATTGTCGCTCGATATTTCTGGTGCCTGTTCGGCTCGGTAAGCCGTTTCTGGTGGTGATGTTCGTGGGGTTCTCTGATGGATCTGTAGCGGAGCGATAGCCACTCGTTGTGCCTACAACATTTCAAAAATAACATGAAGGCTAACCTCCCTTTCCCTTTGAGCGGGTGTTTCTTAACGTTGGTCTCCTTCACGAACGCTCCCGTATGTATGAGAGCTCACATCGACATGTTGGGCATTGCGCGAGCCTTCAATGACAAAAATTTTCAACTGGTGCTCCTTCAGGGTTTTGCGCGGCATACCGGCACTTGAAGCAGCTGCGCCATTTTCTATGTGGTTCTCAAGACTATTGCTTTCGAGTGCGTTTACTGAGTTAGACATTTTCTGACCTGAAATTGAAGATTCTTGGACAAGAAAAACTGTGAAGAACAACTTGTGTTTTTAGAAAACCAGCACTAAAATGACTACTATTATTTTCAGCCCCACGGTGGGCGCCAAACTGTTTACCTTAAAAATTGTAATTACAATTATATTTGATTATCTGGTTCTAAAAATATATGATCTATTTAATACCAGTATTTTAAGCAAGAGATGTTGAGTATGAAATGAGAAAAATGAAATCAGTGCGAAAAGAACTAAGTTAAGCAAACCAGTCTCCAAAGAGGCCAGTCTCGAAGGTGGTCGGGAAGGCATCGAGGTCGAGCTCGAGGGGCTTGGATAAGGGCAGTCGATGATTGTATAATAATATTTAAGGCCTTAAGGGTGGCCTATTTATGATCAATAATGAGCAATAAATGGAGCATAACTAAAGAACACATGAAATGAGAAGCAATAATTTTAATGAGACAATTGAAGAGAATGTTCTTGTTAGAGAGCAGAGGATGTTCTTGATTTTGTCTATTGAATATCATAGCTCTTACAAAATGACAAGGGTCCCCTTTATATATTACGGGGAATACCAACATGGTACATATGTAATTAATGCAAGGAGATATGACTGGTACAGTCGTTTAATGCCACGGTATGAGCCTGTACTATTTTGTGCACTTTGTCAGCTTTAACCACGCGTCTTTTGGGAGTTTCCGCCTTTTCATATCGACCCTTGATTTGTGCTTCCTTGTGGTTGAGAACCCTCGATGCTGAGCTCGGGCCTTCAAACCTTTTCCTTTGTCGAAGTGGCTGTAAAATCGGGCTCTCCGATTTTAGTCGTGCACAACAACGTGATTTAGACTTACACTCAAAATTCTTTATTCCATGTTTCATCTATGTCTATTATGCACTGATATTATGCCTTACATACTCAGTATATTATTCGTACTGACGCCCTATTCCCGGGGTTTGTGTTTTATGCCCGCAGGTGCAGGTAGACAAACTAACGGTTTCCCTTCTTAGGATCCTTGATCAGCGAGATTTGGTGTGCTCCATTTGATCCAAAGCAGCTTTGGATTTTGGTACGGTATGTTTGTATACATACATGAGTATGACGGGCCCCAGTACCACCCTTGTACGGTTGTATGTTCTGTTAGAGGTCTGTAGACAGTTATGTATAGTAAGATCGTATGTGTCCTTGTTGGCTTCAAGTTTTGGGTATATAGTTGTCTATGCCAGCTCGCCCACTGTATTCCGCATGTATATGTACATATGTCTTTTGGATAGGTTTCCGTCACGTATGTTATTCATGTTTATGTCATAAATGCATATGTGTATGGCCAAAACCGGGGAGTCCAATTTTGGGACTTTTATGGCACCCCATATGTCACAACCCAAACAGATGGGCCGCGATGGACACCCAGTACCATACTCAACCGAGTACCTATGCAACGTATCTTTCTTATTACATCATCAAATACACGTGATATACCTACCTAATAGGCTAACATGATCATTTATATACTCAAAACATAGGCCGACAAGGCCGTACAATATTTCACTTATACGACATATGTCTACAAGCCTCTAAGAATACATAAATGTCATAAAGGTCGCCCTTCCATACTAATCAGTACATGTCCTAAGCACACTAACCAAATAACCAACTCCGTAGCAAATTGAGCGTACCAACACCTTCCGCTGAGCTGATAGCCTACTCGGAGGACTCTCGACCTGTCTATCAGGACCTGCAGGCATGAAACGCAGCGTCCCCAGGAAAAAGGGATGTTAGTACAAATAATGTACGGAGTATGTAAGGCACATAAATAAGTACATAACAGACATGGAAGAAATATAGATTAACTAACTCAACCTGTAATTCTGGATAGTTCTGTAAATCATGAAGTAATTATAGTGTCATGTATATGCTTATGAATGTCATGTCATGCATGGGTACATGTTTCATACTATCATCAGGCCTCTGAGGGCATCCCATCATATCATCTCAGCCACTATGGAAAAATCATGAACGTATACTAGTTGATCAAGTAGGGGTGCGTATATAATGCTATAACCTTTTCCCATATCCTATATAAATATAATATACATATATACGTGTATATAATGCCGTCTGGTCATGGGTCAATGTGCATGTATAAATGCATGAAATAAATATGAAATACGTTAATAAAATCTCTCGATACGTCATAAGGTCATTATGCCTCTGATTAATATCGTGAAATAAACTTTACCAACTTATGTATTTTTCAGACCCATGAACAAAAGATAATAATAATTCACATGGGGAATCATGAATATAGACACCCCTAGTATTTCTATGAATAGTGTAATTTATGGAAACCGTGTGTTTTCTCGTTTCTTCTGTATAATTTGGATCATGCCAAAAGGAAAGAAGGGATAGCCTTAATATACCTGAACCAATTCTCTTTTTCAAAAACACGCAATGGAAAGATCGGAGTAGAGAGAAATCCATACGGTATTCTTGAAAAAATATTATACCGTGCTTCCTTCGAATTGCATTTTTCGCATAATCGGATTTTGTATGAATTTTTTCTCCGAAACAAAATTCACGTTCCATCACTTGCGTTCTTGGTCACTACTGGATTTGGTCTTGATTACAAGACATTATCTTTTGTCTTGGAAGACTCATTAATTTGGAGTGCTTTTTGATGCACAACTCATCCATCCAACTTTCATGACTGGAAAAATACACTTATTTCCAATAGTTTATCCAGCAAAATGAATCTTATTTTCAAGTTTGGATTATATTATGCCACCACCTACTTAGGCTATGAATTCGTGGTAATATGCTTCCATGGTTACATATCCCCCACGTGGATATTCCCCCTCAATAATTATCCAACAATTTCACTAAAATATTTGTCCATAAATTCAATAATTAACCAATTACCCACATAATTAGGAATTATCTCAAATTACTTAAAATTTTACTTATTCTTAATACATTTATATATCCCACTATCATGGTCGCATGGTACCTTGTATGGTACTAGTCCGTAAATATCGGGTATTAACGCTCGACCCGTATTTTACCCCCGCATGCCAAACATGGATAAAAATTCATTTTCTTTGACTTGTTTCCCCTTTCACCTTCGCGAATTTATTCATCACTTGTGAAATAGCATAATCATTAAAACTACCAAATAATCTTTTACTTGGACTGATTACCTTATGTTAAATTCAACGTACAATACTACATGGTGCAACATCGTCGTAATTTAATACCTTGAAGTGTAACATCATTGTAATGTAATACTGCAATATGTAACATAATCGTAATATAATATTGTGGGACATAACATCATCGTAATATATTACTGCAGAGCATAACATCGACGTAATACCGCGGGGCGTAACACCATGATTGACCTCGAGGAGCTCGAAGCAGAAATCCTTGTTCGATCCCGAGGTGTATCCCTTGAGGAAGCACATCGAAGGCTCATTGTGCTCGATCCCGGTGCAGTACAAATCGGCGATCATCGTTGAAAGGCGGTAAATTCCTAAGGGCACGTGGCTAGAGCTGACCAAGTCTACAAAAGTAGTACAAGTCCGTACCAAGCCATTAAATAGTTGTACCCACTGTATTTCTTTGTAATGATTCACATTTACTATGTTGGGATTCCCCCTCCTATATAAAGTGGATCCTTTTCATTTTTTGGGTCACATGAATATTGAATACAACAAGAACATTCTCTGCCTTCTTAACATACTCAACATTTGTTCTACGGATTTATTGCCTTTCATTTATCGTGTTCATTAATTATTCTTCATTTATTGCTCATTATTGATCATAAAGGGTTATCGTCAAGGCCCACCATATTGTTATTCCTCCATCGTCTGTCCTCTATTGGGTAGTAGAGTTCGACCTCGATGCCCTGTTTCGGCCAGCTCGAGATCCTATTTTGTAACAACTTGGTTTGCATATCACTACTTTTCTTTACTCTTACCTTATTATCCTAGATCATACTTAGCATCTATTTCTTAAATAACTAGAATAAAAATAAATCACATATATGTAGAACCACAAAATCAAATATAATTGTCATTACCATTTTCAAGGTAAACAGTTTGGCGCCCAGCGTGGGGCTAAAAATAATAGTGATTGTTTTAGTGTTGGTTTTCTAAAAAAATAAGTTATTCTTCACACTTTTTCTTGCCCAAGACCCTAGGGTGGCACCAACACCAATCCCTATACTGCCCATCAAAGTCGCTACAAGGAAGTCCAACTTCTTCAAAATCAAACAGAGAAAAAATGAGATGCTAAGGTAATTTGTGTGTCGCTTTCAAATGGAGCGAATGGAATTACCACCAGTCTTCAATGACTAGGCAGTGCAGGACTTCACTGAGGGCTTGAACGAATGGAGCTCGATAACTTCGAAGCAGCTAAAGCAGAACTTAGTTGAATATCCCCCGTAACTTGGGCGGATGTACACAACTGGTACCAGTCAAAGATCAGGGTCGATAACGACCAATTGGGAGCCCTATTGGGCGCAGTATACCCTAGCAGGCTCTCACTGATGGAATCAAGGTTTGTATAACCAAACGTACATCGAAGATCGAATAAATGCCCCAAGGCGCAATATACCTCGTAACGATCGAAAGATGGATCGAGATCTAGGGACTCATGAACAAATGAGGGTTCGACAAGCCCACGGGGTCGGTGGAGGCACCCCATGTATACGGCTAAAATTGTAGAGTCTTATTTTTAGGTCATTTCGACACCCAGAAGGCTCGAAGGGCAAAGTTTGGTATCGAGGAGGGCATATCGGAAGTCAAGGCAATCCATATTGAAGGCCCTCGAACTCGAGGCAATCCACATCGGAGGACCTCGACCTCGAGGCAATACGAATCACATGTCGACATGAAAAGGCGGGAAACTCGCAAGGGGCACATGGTTAAGATGACAAAGTACACACGATAGTACACGCATGTATCGTGGCATTAAATGGTTGTACCATCCATTTATCTTTACATTAAATAGTTGTATGAATTGTATATCTTTGCAATGATTACGCATGTACTAGGACTCTCCTTCTTATATAAAGGGGACCTTTGTCACTTTGTAAGGGACATGATATTCAATATACAAGAACAACAACATTCTCTACAATTGTTCCATCGATTTATTGTTTCCATTTATTGTGTTTCATTCATTGTTCTTCACTTATTACTTGCTATTGATCATAAATAGACCATCCTTAAGGCCCCCCAACATTGTTTCATAATTATCGATAAGCCCTAATCAATATTGTACCAAGTAATACGAGAAGTACCTTCTATCATCAAAAAATTTTGCACATCAAAGAAGTTTGACATTTTTATAAGAGACAACCCAAGGGCCAAATATTTAGCAAGCACACAGGAACATTCCTCGACAGTCACTCCACCGAATAGCCAAAACTTGAAGCCGTAGTACCTTAGGGTGGGAAACTTTTAACTCATAAGCCCTCCATGAGGCAACATCAACATCATGATCCATCCTCCAGGCAACCTCAACTACGACTCAGGGACTGCTCACGATGTCGGCCCATCAAGCTATCTAACTCGAAGCCGTAAGACCTTCGGCCTGAAAACTTTGAACTCGTAAGCCCTCCATGAGGCAACATCAAAACTATGAGACCGTAAGCACGGTGGTACTAACTTAAAAGAGTAAGATCCCAAGCCGCTAGCTAGTCGTATCGACCTAAAAGCGTAAAAGCTCAAGTCGCCAGCTAGTCATATTGACCTTACGCGTAAGAGCTCGAGTCGCCAGTTATAGGTCATACTGAAACAAAGTGCCTCCGTGCCATTTAGAAACCTGATGGCCGTTGAGCTCAAGTCGAAACCCGACTCAGAGACTAAGCCCGATACAATTTACTAAAGCACCTCTGGGCCAAAAAATCGTAAGAGCCCAAGTCGCCCGCTACAAAAGTTTGTACCAACCTAAAGTGTAAGATCTAAAGTCGCCAGCTAGTCTTATCGACCTTATATGTAAGAGCTCGAGTAGCTAGCTACAGGTCATACCAACACAAAGCGCCTCCGGGCCAATTTGAAAATCAGAGGGCTGTTGAGCTCTAGTCGAAACCAGACTGAGAGACTAAGCCCGATACGGTTAACTAAAGTGCCTTAGTGCCAAAAAAACATAAGAGCCCAAGTCTCCCGCTACACTAAAGGTTGTACCAACCTAAAGCATAAAAGACCAAGTCGCCCGATACACTAAAGGTTGTACCAACCTAAAGCATAAGAGCACGAGTCTCCCGCTACATTAAAAGTCGTACAGACCTTACGTGTAAGAGATCGAGTCGCCAACTACAGTTCATACCGACACGAAGCGCCCCAGGGCCAATTAGAAACCTGAGGGCCATTGAGCTCGAGTCGAAAGCCAACTCGTACACTAAGCCCGATACGGTTCACTAAAGCGCCTCAGGGCCAAAAGAGCGTAAGGGCCCATGTCGCCAGCTACAACGAAGGTCATACAGGCCTAAAGCATAAGAGCCCGAGTCGCCAGGTTAAAAGAGCTGCAGGGCCAATTTATAACCCCAAGGGTTTCATCTCAAAGCCCAAATTCACCAGGCTAACTACCAACAGGCAAATCAAATCAAAGAATATTCATATATATATTACAAATACATATTTACAACGCTCTCACAGAAGTTTTATGCAAACAACAAAGCAGAAAATCTATTCCACTCTTGGGACTAGCTCCCTCAAAGGCCCCGCGGACCAGCTCCCATGGCGGCTTTCAAGTATCGGCATCAGCTCAAGAAGTAAGGAAAAACTTGGCGTCGATCTCGTCTGTCTCGGCCTGCTTTATCTCTTCCGAGAGGTCAAATCCCCTAGCATGTATCTCCTCGAGGGTCTCCCTCCTCGACTTGCATCGGGCGTACTCATTGCTCCTTATCTCTATCTTGAAAGCTCCTCTCAGCTCAGCCCGTGCATCATCATCGTCTTTCAAGTAAACGACCACCTTCTTATCTGCCTTCGGTCGAGCTACCTCAGCTTCCGCCTGAGCATCCACCACCTCTGCCTTCATATTTAGAATATCAGCCTCGAGCTTGGCAATCTTGCTCGAATGGATTAAGCTATCTTCTCGGGCATTATAAAGTCGTATCTAGAGGGTAGAAACCTTGACCAAAGCATTCCTTTGACTCGAGGATCGATTCCCATATGGGCAGTCATCGACTAACACCGATCGCCCATCAAGAACAGAAACTCAAGGACTTCTTTTAAAGGTCCAAAAATTCGGACCAACTATCAACGTGCATCACACTCTCTTCTGAAAAGCAAAGATAAGACAATAACTGGCAAAAACAGAGTCCTTTATATATAGTAAATATTCACAAAGGTGTATTTGACTAGCCTCATGTCTGGAGCCCTTATACGAAGAAAAGAACAAGTAAAAACCTTATCCACCTTCTTTGAGACCTAATCTATCATTATTATCGGGACTTCGTCTTCTCCCCCCCCGGGGACTCTGTGTTCGTCAAGCCCTTTGGGACTAGCATCCTCACCAGCTCTTTTCTCTTCGTCTTCGGCATCGGATTCATCATTGATAGAGAGGAGGGACTTAGCGTTAATTTCACTAGCCTGCTCTCCAAAGCCCTTATGGCAAATCTTCTCGAAGGTCTCCCCCCGAGATTTGCACTGGTCATGCTCACTGCATCTTCGATCTCAAGTTTCCCCCTCAAATCCTTCTGAGCATCGATGGCATATGTAAGAAAGTTATCATTACATATACGTGAAGTTACTTGGACTCGGATTCAAGGGAAAGAAGAATTGGTGAAGCAGTTCTCAACATCATTATTTATCTGCGACACGAGGACGTACCTCCATCAATAGCCATATCTCCTTCAGATGGGGTGATTTTTACCAATGCCACTTTTTCCCAATAGGAATCAACCTTTGCCTCTTCATTATCAGTTTTCAGACCAGCATATCGAGGTGTGGTTCGCGGCGGCCCGTTACCCACAAAGATTTAGCAGCCTCCAGATCAGATAACGTTTCATAAAATACAAGGAGGCAGTCCTCAGCGCGAAGGGAAACTGTCATTACGCTTTTGGAATAGCGTAAAGAAGAGGGGGTTTTCTCTTTTTGAGGGACCATTTAGAAGTCTTGGCCATGGCTGCATTGGCCATAGCTGCATTAGCATTTCAGAATGAGAAGAAGAAAACTGGCAAAGAAATCAAGAACTGCTAAGTGGGGGTTTTAAGGTGTTGTGAAGAATGAAAATTTGAAAAGGAAGGATTGGAATATTTATATAGGTTTTCTCAAGAGTATTAAAGAAGTTGAAAAGGCGGAAAAAAGAGGTTCAGAGGCTTTTTGATAAACGTGTTATGTGCAACCATTATGTCGTATCAGTTGATGACCTCATGTGACTGACGTCATGATGAAGATACCAAAGAGCCAAGAATTTAAGACTATTCCTTATGATTTCATTATAAGGAACGCGGGGACTATCTGTATACTGCTAAAATCGGAGAGCCCAATTTTTCAATCGTTTCGACACCCAGAAGGCTCGAAGGGTCAAGTTTGTTATCGAGGGGGACAAATCTAAGGTCCTCGACCTCTGAGGAAATCCATATCGAAGGCCCTCGACCTCGAGAAAATCCACATCGGAGGACCTCGACCTCGAGGCAGTACGAATCAAAGGTCGACATGAAAAGGCGGGAAACCCCCAAGGGGTACGTGGTTGCTAATAAAGTACACAAGATAGTACACGCCCGTACTGTGGCATTAAATGGTTGTACCATCCATTTCTCTTTACATTAAATAGTTGTACTAGCTGTATTTTTTTGCAATGATTACACATGTACAAGGACTGTCCTTCTTATATATAACGTACCTTTGTCACTTTGTAAGGGACATTATATTCAATGTACAAGAACAACAACATTCTCTACAATTGTTCCATTGATTTATTATTTCCATTTATTGTGTTTCATTCATTGTTCTTCACTTATTACTTGCTATGGATCATAAATAGACCATCCTTAAGGCCCCCTAACACTGTTTCATAATTATAGATAAGCCTTAATCAAGCTTCCCAAGCTCGACCTCGAGGCTTTCCGGGATACCGTCGAGACAGGCCTCTTAGATACCCGATTTGCGTAATCTAGTCCTTTTCACTTCTATTTCATTTGTCTCGCTCAATACTCAGATTCTTATTTATTAAAAACTTGACATGGTTTCACAATTTTTCATTTTGATTCACTTGATTTTGGTGTAAAAATCTAATATATATTGATGGAATATGATTAGAAATAGATTAGAATCACTTACACAAAGTTTGTAGGTGAAAATCCCTTCCCCAAATCGCCTCCTACCGGGTCTAGGGTTTAAGTAATTTTCAGTATACTTTCATTAAATGCTCGAAATTTGAATGGGATTTTCAAAAGAAATTGCAAACATGCGGTGGTCGGCTAGCCTAGTTCCACGATAGGCGCCATCACGGCCGGTTAGGATTTGGGGTCGTGACAGTTTGGTATCAGAGACCTACGTTACATAGGACTCAATAGTAATGAGCAGGTTTAGTAGAGTCTTGGGGATCGATGCAGAGACGTCTGTACTTATCTTCGAGAAGCTGCCGAACTTTTAGAAAACATTTCTATCTTTCTTGAACTCTTTCCTGCTGATCTATTGATTCTTGAAATCTGAACTTACGTTGTTTCATTCTCTCACAGATGGTGAGGACACGCCATACCAATAAATGTAACCAATCACAGGCTAGACTAGCGAGAGGTCAAGGCCGTGGTAGAGGTATGGGGCCAGCTCGCGCAGCAGCCGAGGCAGTGCCTCAGGATCTCCCTATCGATCATGATCAGGTTCCCGCCGATGGCGTCCCAGCGGGACAGGCTCAGGCACCAGCAGTTCCTATGGTTATTCTGGGTCTTTAGGAGAACCTGTCTCAGATATTGACAATATGCACCGGTTTGGATCAAGCAAAATCCATGTCTTCTACTGCCACCACAGTTCAGGCCAGGGGTGGCAATCAGACTCCAGCTGCCCGAGTACCTGAGCAGGCTGCACAGGGTATTCAAGCACCGAGAGCAGCCCCAGCTCAGCCAGTTTCTCTGCTCCAGGTTTATGTGGTCCCTGCTATGCCTGAGGACGAGCAGCGCAGGTTGGAGAGATTCAGCAGACTTTTGCCTCCGACTTTCAGCGGTGCAGAGGGTGAGGATGCCTAGGGATTCCTACATAGGTGCCAAAGGATACTGCGTACCGCGGGTAGTTTGGGGACTAGTGGGGTCTCATTTGTTACATTTCAGTTTGCGGGTGCTGCCTTTACCTGGTGGGAGTCATTCGAGAGGCATAGACTGGTTGGTTCAACACCTCTTACCTAGCAGCAGTTCTCCATGATCTTTTTCAAGAAGTATGTTCCTCAATCCCACAGAGAAGAGCAGCGCAGGCAGTTTGAGCAGCTGTGCCAGTGAGAGTTATCAGTTACTCATTACGAGATGAGGTTCTCCTAGTTCGGTAGGCATGCTTCTGAGATTATCCCTAGTGATAGGGAAAGGGTGAGAAGGTTTGTAGATGGTTTTTCTTATCAGCTTCGGTTATTTAAGTCTCGGGATAGAGTATCAGGTGCTTCATTTGAGTAGGTTGTTGACATAGCTCGAGATATTGAGTCTGTTCACCACCAGGAGCGGGAGGAGAGGGCGGCCAAGAGGCCTCGTGGTTCGGGCAATTCTGGTGGTACTCCCTTTAGGGGACTGTTTCAATAGGGTAGTAGTTCATTCAGGCCCCCTGAGTCAGGCCGTCCAGCATATAGCGGTGCCTCCTCGGGGAAAGGGCCCCGTGGTTCTGAGTCAGGCCGCACTTTATTTGGCGCCCTCCCAGCTAAGAGTGCAGCTCGAGCACCTTCAGTTCAGGGTTCTTCTATGCAGGAGTCTTCCAGCGGCCGTACGGGTGCTAGGGGTTTCTATCAGTCCCCGCCTCCAGCTCTAAGGAGTTGTTTTCAGTGTGGAGAGTTCGGGCAAGAGTGGAGGCAGTGTCCCCGGTGTTCTGGTGGATCTTCTCAGCAGAGGGTCCAGCCTTCTACTTCAGCTCCAGTCACATCACAATCCACCCAGGCAGCCAGTGGTGGTGGTCAGTCAGCCATAGGCCGCCCTAGAGGGGGGTCGAGCAGGGGGAGGTCAGGCTCGCATGTATGCATTTCCAGCCAGGTCGGATGCTATGACCTCGGATGCTGTGATCGCAGGTATAGTTTCAGTTTGTTTCCATGATGCCTCGGCTTTATTTTACCCTGGTTCCACATATTCCTATGTTTCTTCATATTTTTCCAGTTTTCTTGATGTGCCCCATGAGTCTCTAGTCACCTATGTTCATGTGTCGACTCTGGTGGGTGATACCGTTGTCGTGGACTGCGTGTATCGGTCACGTGTGATATCTATTGGGGGTCTGGAGACCCGAGTTGACCTACTGTTACTCACCATGGTCGAGTTTGATGTCATATTGGGCATGGATTGGTTATCTCCGTGCAATGTTGTTCTTGATTGTCACGCTAAGACCGTGACCTTAGCTATGCCGAGGTGTCCGAGGGTTGAGTGGAGAGGTTCTTCCGAGTATATGCCTAGCAGGATGATTTCTCACCTGAAGGCTCAACGCATGGTTGAGAAAGGGTGTTTATCTTATTTTGCCTTTGTGAGGGATGTCGGTAGCGAGACTCCCGCTATTGATTCAGTTCCTATGGTCCGTGACTTCCCGGATGTATTTCCTGCAGACCTGCGAGACATGTCACCTGACAGGGATATTGATTTTGGTATTGACTTGGTGTCAGGCACTCAACCTATTTCTATTCCACCATATCATATGGAACCAGAAGAGCTAAAGGAATTGAAGGAGCAGCTTCAGGAACTCCAGGATAAGGGGTTCATTCGGCCTAGTGTGTCACCTTGGGGTGCACCACTGTTGTTCGTGAAGAAGAAGGATATGTCCATGCGTCTGTGTATTGACTATCGGCAGTTGAATAGGGTTACGGTGACGAACCGATATGCCTTTCCCCGCATTGATGATTTGTTTGACCATCTTAAGGGAGCCAGAGTGTTTTCTAAGATTGATTTGAGATATGGGTATCATCAGTTGAGGATTTGGGATTCTGACATTTCGAAGACTGCTTTCAGGACCAGATATAGTCATTATGAGTTCTTGGTTATGTCGTTTGGGCTGACCAATGCCCCAGCTACGTTCATGCAATTGATGAACATCGTGTTTCAGCCTTACCTTGATTCCTTCGTCATTATGTTCATTGATGACATCCTGGTTTATTCTCGTAGCCAGGAAGAGCATGCTCAGCATTTGAGAGTTGTGTTACACAGGTTGAGGGAGGAGAAGCTTTATGTGAAATTCTCCAAGTGTGAGTTTTGGCTTGGTTCAGTAGCTTTCTTGGGGCACATGGTGTCTAGTGAGGGGATTCAGGTTGATCCAAGGAAGATTGAGGCAGTGTAGAGTTGGCCCAGACCGTCCTTAGCTACAGATATTAGGAGTTTCCTTGGTTTGGAAGGTTATTACCGTCGCTTTGTGGACGGATTCTCTTATATTGCTTCGCCTTTGACCAGATTTACCCAGAAGGGTGCTCTATTCAGATGGTCTAACGAGTATGAGGAGAGCTTTCAGAAGCTCAAGTTAGCATTGACTACAGCTCTAGTACTAGTTTTGCCTGCTGGTTCGGGTTATTACACAGTTTATTGTGATGTTTCTAGAGTTGTATTGGGAGCGGTATTGATGCAGGATGGTAGGGTGATTGCCTACGTGTCCAGACAGTTGAAGGTGCACAATAAGAATTATCCAGTGCACGATCTTGAGTTAGCTGCCATTGTTCACTTATCATCGCAGTTTGCAGTATCTGTTGAGGCATAAGGACTTGAATTTGAGCTAGAGGAGATGGTTGGAGCTCCTCAAGGATTATGACCTCACTATCCCACGGGTGTTGGCTTGTGTAGCCTCCAGGTCTTCTCTTTACGATCAGAGTAGAGCACGCCAGTATTATGACCCACATTTGCTTGTTCTTCAGGACAGGGTCTGTCACGATGATGCCAAGGAAGTGGTTATTGGTGATGATGGGGTCATGAGGATACAGGGCCGGATTTGATTCTAGCAGAAGCTCATAGTTCGCGGTATTCCATCCATCCGGGTGCCGCGAAGATTTATCAGGATTTGAGGAAGCATTATTGGTGGACGAGAATGAAGAAGGATGTTGTGGAGTTTGTGGCTCGGTGTCTCAACTGTCAGCAGGTCAAGTATGAGCACCAGAGACCAGGTGGATTGCTTCAAAGGTTTGATATCCGGAGTGGAAGTGGGAGCGGATCACCATGGAATTCGTAGCTGGACTCCCATGGACTTCGAGGAGGGTTGATTCAATATGGGTTATTGTGGATCGGGTGACCAAGTCCTCACACTTCATTCATGTTGGTACTACGTATTCTTCAGAGAGGTTAGCTGAGATTTATATCAGGGACATTGTCACATTGCATGGGGTTCCAGTTTCTATAATTTTTGACTGAGGCACTCAGTTCTCATCTCAGTTTTGGAGAGCCGTGCAGAGAGAGTTGGGTACTCAGGTTGAGTTGAGCACAACGTTTCATCCTCAGACCGACGGGCAGTCAGAGCGCACCATTCATATTTTGGAGGATATGATACGTGCTTGTGTGATTGACTTTGGTAGTTCATAGGATCAGTTTCTGCCACTAGCGGAGTTTGCATATAATAACACGTATCAGTCGAGTATTCAGATGGCTCCGTATGAGGCTTTAAATGGTAGGAGGTGCAGATCTCCGATTGGTTGGTTTGAGCCAGGCGAGGCTAGGCTATTGGGCAGAAACTTGGTTTAGGATGCTTTGACTAAGGAAAAGTTGATTCAGGCGCGGCTTCGAACGGCGCAGTCTAAGAGGAAGAGTTATGCGGACCGGAAGGTCTGAGATGTGTCTTTCATGGTTGGGGATAAGGTCTTTCTGAAGGTGTCACCCATGAAGGGTGTTATGAGATTCGAGTAAAGAGGGAAGTTGGGTCCCAGGTTCATTGGGCCATTTGAGGTTCTTCAAAGGATTGGGGAGGTGGCTTATAGGCTTGTTATGCCTCCCATTTTATCGAGTATTCATCCAGTATTCCATGTTTCGATGCTCCGGAAGTATGTTGGTGACCCTTCCCATGTTTTGGACATCAGCACAATTCAGCTCGAGGGTGATATGTCATATGAGGTAGAGCCAGTGGCTATTTTGGGTCGACGGGTCAGGAAGCTGAGGTTTAAGGATATAGTTTCAGTGAAGGTTCAGTGGAGAGGGCGGCCGGTGGAGGATGCCACCTGGGAGACCAAGCAGCAGATATGGGGTAGATATCCTCACTTATTTGAGACTCCAGGTATGTTTCAAGACCCGTACGAGGACGAACGTTTGTTTAAGAGGGGGAGGATGTAATGACCCGGCTGGTCGTTCTTTGAGATTTACCCTGTTTCCCCTACTTCTACATTTGTTATATATCGCTATCCTGTTTTGATGTGTTAGATCAGTTTGTTTGGGTCTGGAGTGGTTAGGGTGAAAATTTAGGCATTTAGCCATTTAAAGTAGCCTAATAGTTGGGAAAGTCAACTGAGACTTGACTTATTGATGAACGACCTCGGAATGCAGATTTTATGGCTCGGATAGCTTCATTGGGTGATTTGGGAATTAGGAGTGTGTACAGAATATTTTTGTGATGTCCGGTGTAGAATTAGGCTTGAATTGGCGAAAGTTAGTTTTTGGTGATTTCCGGACGGTAGTGGAAAATAGGCTATCGGGGTCGGAATTGAATTCTGAAAGTTGGAGCAGGTTCGTAGTGTCATTTTGGATATGTCTGCCAAATTTCGGGTAAATCGGAGGTGTTTTCGTTGGTTTTGGCGTAGTTGGCGAAATTTGGATGTTTCAAAGTTCATAGGCTTGAATTTGATGTAATTTTGGTGTTTTCGTGTTGATTTTGGTGTTTCGAAGGCTCTACTAAGTTGGAATAATTCTAGGGGATTGTTGGTATGTTTGTTTAGGGCCCCGAGGGTCTCAGGATTGATTTCGGATGGTTGGCGGGATTTTTGAACTTGGGAATTTGCAGCAATAGTTTCTAGTATGAAAGTTCTAGTGTTGATCGCACCTGCGGTCGAGAAGGCGCAGGTGCGATGGTCGGTGTCGCAGGTGCTGAAAAGGCTAGGCGGGGGAATTTCCGCAGGTGCAATGTTTTGGCCGCACCTGCGAAGCCGCAGGTGCGGAGAAGTGGCCACAGGCGCCGGATTGGTAAGTTAAGTGAGATTCCGCAGGTGTGCACCTGGGACTGCAGGTGCAACTAAATGTCCGTAGGAGCGAAAATGACTGGTAAAAACAGTTTATAAAGGCCCTCCGCGAAAATTCTCTTTTTTTTAACCATTTTGCATGCGGGAGGAGTCCTTTGAAGGCGATTTGGAGAGGGAAACTCAAGATTCTTCTGCAAAGGTAAGTTCTTTGGTTACTAATATCATTCCTATGCTATTTTGTTCGGATTAGGCTTGAAAATTGAAGGATTTGAGTAGGAAAAGATTGGGAAGAAGGGGGTGGAGAATTGGAAATTCATTTGAGGTTTTGGGTAGGCAATTGTGATGCGATTGTGATGATTTTGGTATAAGTAGAATCGTGGTAGGACGAGGTTTCTAATGATGTAAAAATTATCGAATTCCGAGACGTGGGCCATGCTAGAGGTAAGTAATGGTTATAAATCTTGTCCTGAAGGTATGGAACCCCGAGCTACATATTTTCTTACTGATTTTAGAAAGGGCGCACATGTCGGATGGTGGGTTTGTGGCGCATGCTGATTCTTTTTTGGATTGGACTACGTCCTCTCTGCGGCAACTAATGAGTTACATATTTAATCAAAACCTTGTGTTAAATTATGTTATAAAGATTTGTGAAACATTTGGGCTATACGCCGTGTTTGGGGCCTCGTGCCGATCTGTTGAGACCCATTGGGGGCTTTTTACTGTTGTTTTCCTCACTATTTGTTGATGATTTCACTCAGCATCATTGTGCATACTGCTTTAAAAACTCAGCATGATTTTCACCACTTTAAGATTTAAACTTATATTTTGGGTCAAGTACCCTGTTTTATTAATTCGCCCGAGGGGCCTTTAGAGTGGTTCTGCTGAGTGTGGTCGAGGGCCAAGAGTGATGGTGAGGTGTTGAGTGATATTAGCACTTGGGCTGAAGGAGCCCATCCGGAGTCTGTACACTCCCCTAATGAGCGCACTGAGTGCCAAGTGACGAGTGATTGGGAGCCATGAGTGACTGTGAGGTGTTGAGTGATTGTGAGGCATGCCCGAGGGGCTGATTATGAAACATGTTTTGGCCCAAGGGGCTACTTGTGATTTTATTACATTCCTTTGCATACCAAATCCTTTGCTTTAAAGTTGTTTAAAATGTGCCTTCTTTAAAAGGACTTTTTCTGAAGTTGATTTTTAAGGCATGATGATTTCGTATATCTATGTTAAACTATTGGAAAGTAAGGTTGTGTATTGTGACTTGATGCATTGATTTTATGTGTTTCCTTGCTACTTAAACTTGATTTATTTTCATTACTATGGAGTTGGCGTACTCACATTACTCCATGCACCTCTGTGTGCAGATTCAGGAGCAGATATCGAGCATTAGCCTTTATTCCGCAGCGGAGCCAGATTGTGGGATATAGAGGTAGTTGTTCAGCGTTCGCATCATCTTTGTTTTCCCTTCTTGATTTATTTATATTTTGATTCGAAGGTTTTGTGTTATAATAGTCTATTTTGGCTTATTTCTCTAGATGCTAATGACATGTTGGCTCCGGGTTTTGGGGATAGCAGTATTGTATAATATTGGCCTATTATATTAAGTAATTTTCTGTATACTTTCATGAAATACTCGAAAATTGAATGGGATTTTCAAAAGAAATCGAGAACATGTGGTAGTCGGCTAGCCTAGTTCCATGATAGGCTCCATCACGCCCAGTTAGGATTTGGGGTCGTGACATAAACGCACATGAGAACAACGGTCCTGAGGACCGCGGAGAAAACGACGCAATTGCTTCAGGTGCCGGTATGCCACCACAAAACCCTGAAGGGGCACCAGTGCAAATTCTTGTCGATGAAAGTTCACGCAATGCTCAACATATCAATGTGACCTCTCATACAGATAGAAGTGTTCGTGAAGATGACCTGCGAAGCACAAGGAGCCCCTGCTCAAAGGAAAGGGAAGTTAGCGTTCATGTTATTTTTGAAATGTTGCAGGTACAACAGGTGGCTATTACTCAGCTAGAAAGCCATCAGAGAACCCCGAGCTTAGCACCACCAGATACGGCTCCTCGAGTCGAATAGGTACCGGAAATATCGAGCAATAATAGGTCAGCAGCCGACCCGCCATTATGAAAATGCTCGAAGACCTCACAAAAATAATTGAATCATGCAAAAAGAAGATAGAGGATAACAACAAAAAAGTCGAGACCTGCAATTTGAGGGTTGATCAGACTCCAGGCGCACCCCTAATCCTAAAGGGTGTAGATTCGAAAAAGTTCGTGTAGAAGCCATTTTCGTCAAGTGCAGCTCTAATGCATATCCCAAAATAATTCAGAATGCCCGATCTCCCGAAGTACAGCAAAATTTCATACCCAATGAGCACATCACTGCCTACACTTGTGCTATGAAAGGCAACAACCTGTGAGACGAAGAGATTGAATCTGCTCTATTGAAAAAAATTGGAGAAACATTATTCAACGTGGCCATGATGTGGTATCATAGCCTGCCCCCGAACACGATAGATTCATTTTTCGTGATGGCAGACTCCTTTGTGAGAGCACATACTGGTGTCATCAAAGTCGCTACGAGAAAATCTGATGTTTTCAAAATCAAGCAAAGGGAGAATGAGATGTTAAGGGAGTTCGTGTCCCGTTTTCAATTAGAACAAATGTAATTTCCACCGGTCTCCGACGAGTGGGCAGTACAAGATTTCACTTAGGGCTTGAATGAGTGAAGCTCGATAGCTTCGAAGTAGATGAAGCAGAATTTGATTGAGTACCCGCCATAGCTTCGGCAGATGTGCACAACATGTACCGGTCAAAGATCTGGGTCGAGGACGACCAATTGGAAGCCCCCTCGAGCTCGGTGTATCCTAGCATAGTCTTAGCATAGGAATCGAGGCTTCCAGAAAGAGAGCCAAGGCCAAACAAAGAAATATATCAATCGTAAATAGAAAATCGGAGAAACATCCCGAGACGGAACGTGCCTCGAAGTGACCCGAGGATGGACCGAGGACTGAATCCTCGGGGAATCTTGAGTAAAGCAGGGTTTGATACGCATGCAGGGCTTGTAGAGGCACCCCGGATATCTGAATACAACTTCAACATCAATGTTCCAGACATCGTATCGGCCATTACCAAGATCAGGTATACTAGATGGGCGAGACCCGTGCTATCAGATCCTTCACAAAGGAACCCCAACTTGATATGCAAATTTCATGATACCCACGGTCATAGGACTGAAGATTGCAGACAACTTCGAGAAGAGGTGGCCCGACCAATCAGCAAAGGGTACCTTCGAGAGTACCTCAGTGACCGAGCTAAAAATCAATTTCGGGAACTAGCGGCAAACAAGAAAAATGAAGCAGAAGAACCACGACATGTCATCCACATGATTATTGGTGGGGTCGACGTCTCTCAGGGACCCGTTTTTAAAAAAACAAAAGTATCTATCACCAGTGAAAACAAAACTCGGAGCTACATACCTGAAGAAGCTCTTTTATTCAGCGAAGAGGACATCGAGACCTTGTCTTAACCTCACAATGACGCACTGGTAATTTCTTTTCTTTTCTAATCAATAAATTTCAAATTAAACGTGTGCTCGTGGATCCAGTAAGCTCGGCCAACATAATTCGATCGAGGGTGGTAGAGAAACTCGGGTTGCTCGACCATATCATACTCTCCTCTCGATTCCTCAATGGGATCAACATGGCAAGCGAAACAACGAAAGGAGAAACCATCATTCCGGTCAATATAGCCGGCACTATTCAGAATACCAAGTTTCATGTCATCGAAGGTGACATGAGGTACAACACATTGCTTGGAAGGCCATGGATCCAAAATATAAGGGCAGTCTCGTCAACCCTTCACCAAATGATGAAATTGCCTACGAAGGAGGGAGTAAACATAGTATACGGAGAGCATCACACAGCAAGATAAATGTTCGTAGTGCAAGATGTGGCACCGACACCTTCTGGATCGAAGGAGACAAAAATCAAGCAAGCATCCGAGTAACAATCACAAACTACATCCTCGTAGGAACAAACGAAGGACTGTGCCGTGTCCTCGGAACTAAAAACCAAAGTGTATCAAGACTCGAAAGTCATCGCAGCTAAGGTACAACCGTATCCCTTCTTCTTTCACACTATATGCTAACTTCTGTGCATGTATTTGATTGAAAGGAGTCAAAGCACCTCCCGTCTCAAAGGCCTTAGGTTTGAAAGCATGCGTTGCACTCTTTTTCCCCCGTCGAATTTTATTCCAAAGGGTTTTACCGGAGTGGTTTTTAACGAGGCAACATCCATATACTACCTAAGGAGAACTCACCAAGTATTCAAGGCTTCTCTTTCATCAACCTCGAATACTGAGGGGCATCCCCCCAGGAGATCACTGAAATATGCCAAAGAGGGTCTCGACAGGGAAATGATGTATCAGACCAAGCGGTCGAATGAACCGTGTCCGTATAGAATAATCGAGCCCTCGATGGAAAAAACTTGTATACTTGTACCAAGTAATCAGAGAAGTACCTTCTATCATCAAAAAACTTCGCACATCAAAGAAGTTTGCCATTTTTTACAAGAGACAGCCCCAGGGCCAAAAATTTAGCAAGCACCCAGGAACCGCCTCCGACAGTCGCTCCATCGAGCCGCGAAAAGTCGAAGTCGTAAGACCGTAAGGCAGGTAACTTCGAGCTCATAATCTCTACTCGAGGCAGCATCTATTCCGACTCGGGAACTGTCCCCGTTAGTCGGTCCACCAAGCTATAAAACTCTAAGTCATAAGACCTCAAGGCAGGAAACTTCTGACAGCATAAGCCCTCTTCGAGGCAACCACAATTCCGACTCGGGGACTGCCCCCGACTGTCGGCTCATCAAGCTGTCTAACTCAAAGTCGTAAGACCCCCATGGCAGAAATTTCAAACTTATAAGACCTCCATGAGGCAACATCAAGACTGTAAGACCTCAAGCAAGGCATGTATAAATTTGTAAGACCTTAAAGCAGGCATAAACCCCATATAAAAGTCAAGGCTATATATCGAACTTGTAAGACCCAAAAGGAATACCCTCGATATAGATGCCATGGCTATCTCATTCGGGGACTAAAAAGTTACGGTCAAACATAATGACCACCGTCATAAGGCTCCGGCCAAACTAACGCAACTCAAAGACTTCCAACATTGCCATAAAATCACAGGCCTCCATTTACTTCGAAAATCTTCGAAAAGAACTGGTTAAAGGTTGTACCAACCTAAAGCGTAAAAGCCCAAGTCAACTTCTAAACTAAAGGTTGTACCAACCTGAAGCGTAAGAACCCAAGTCGCCAGTTAGTCGTATCAACCTTATGCGTAAGAGCCCGACTCGCCAGCTGCAGGTCATACCGACACAAAGCGCCTCAACGCCAATTTGAAAAGTTGAAGGATGTTGAGCTCTAGTCGGAAATCGACTCGGAAAGTAAGTCCGATGAGGTTAACTAAAGTGCTTCAGGGCCAAAAAAGCGTAAGAGCCCAAGTCGCAAGCTAGTCGTATCGACCTTACGCGTAAGAGCCCTAGTCGCCAGCTACAGGTCATACCGACACGAAGCACCTTAGGGCCAATTTCAAAACATGAGGGCCGTTGAGCTCGAGTCAAAACTCGACTCGGAGGCTAAGCCCCATACAGTTAATTAAATCGCCTTAGTGCCAAAAAAGCATAAGATCCCAAGTTGCCCACAACATTAAAAGTCGTTTCGACCATACGTGTAAGAGACCAAGTCGCCAGCTATAGGTCATACCGATACAAAGCGCCTCAGGGCCAATCTGAAAACCTGAGGGTCGTTGAGCTCGTGTCGAAACACGACTCGGAGACTAAGCCTGATACGGTTAACTAAAGTGCCTCAGGGCCAAAAAAGCATAAGGGCCCATGTCGCCAGCTACAATGAAGGTCGTACCAACCAAAAGCATAAGAGCCTGAGTCGCCAGCTTAAAAGATCCTCACGTCCAATTTGTAACCCCAAGGTCTTCATCTCAAAGTCTAATTTGTCGGGATAACTACCAACAGGAAAATCAAATCAAAGAATATTTCATATATATATATATATATATGCGTGTGTGTGTGTCTATGTGATAGAGAGAGAGAGGGAGTGTGTGTGTATATTAGAAATACATATTTACATTGCTCCCACAGGAGTCTTATGTAAACAACAAAGCAGATAATCTATTCTACTCTCGGGACCAACTCCCTCAAATGCCCCTCGGACAAGCATCCACGGCGGCCTTTAAGTGTCGGCATCAGCTCAAGAAGAAAGGAAAACATGGCATCGATCTCGTCCGCGTAGACCTGATTTATCTCTTCCGAGAGGTCAAAACCCCTAGCATGTATCTCCTCGAGGGTCTCCCTCCGGGACTTGCATCAGGTATGCTCATTACTCCTCCTCTCTCTGTTAAAAGCTCCTCTCAGCTCAACCAGTGCATCTGCAGTGTCTTTCAAGTAAACAGGCACCTTCTTATCGGCCTTCCCTCGAGCTACCTCAGCTTCGACCCGAGCGTCCATAACATCTGCCTTCGCATTTAGAAGATCAGCCTCGAGCTTGGCAATATTGGCCGACTGAATTGAGTTATCTTCTCGGGCATTGCAAAGTTGTATCTCGAGGGGGGGCCTTGGCAAAAGCATTCCTTTGGGCCGCATCATATATGCCTACCTATGCTTTAAACGTCTGGCATTCGGACCTAACTTGCCCCACCTCACCCCGAAGGCGCTACAACACTTTTGCTTTTTCCTGGAACTGAAGCACCAGAATGTTAGTTCCCAAAAACACTAAAGGAGGCACGTATGTCTTCAAGGTAAGGGTTACCTGGCGCTCGAGTTTGCCTTCACGAATCCGGCTCCGATGCGTCTCCACTCAAATATGTATCAACTCTTTTGTCTTCTCACTGAAAAGGAGCTTGAGAGATCTTTTCTTACACAAAGCTTCCCGCAACCGGGCCTCACAGCAAAGCAACTCGGCCTTATGTTTTTCAAAAATCTACAAACAAAAAAACTTCAGTTCAAAGAAAGAAGATTCCTAGCCAAAGAGCCAGCAAGGGCAATCATAACTCACCTAGGAATAGAGTCGTTATGCCTCCTTAAAAGTTGAACATGCATCTACTGGTTTGACACCATCGGCCCCAGATGAACCGCTCTCAATAGGGCTGTGCCCACTTGAAACCTCAATCGGTTCGGGCGGCCCCTGGTCCCGGGCATCCCTCGAAGTACCTTCGAGGGCCGAAGCAGACGATGGTGGAGGACCTTGCTCTTTCTCTCTCAGGGAACCTCTTATTCAAAATTAGAGGTCCCAGTCCTGGTAGAACCGGCAACCTCAGAAGGGCCCCCGAACCGAGCTGTAGACAAAGAATCATCCTCGCAAGGTGATCCGACGTCTGCAGAATCGCCGACGTATATAAAGCTCTTCTCAGCAATGACATCACCTTTATGCCTCCTAGAAGGCCCCGCCTCATCGGGAATGTCCTCATCCATAGAGGATATTTTTCGACTATTGTTCTCCTTTGGGCCTTCACTCTCCTCGAAGGGACACGGCCTCATTTCAAAGAATCCCCCGACACCTGTGGCATCAGAGTTAGTACACACAGAAGGAAACATTCATCAAAGGGGATACTGCAGGACTCATGTCGTGATGCTTGATCATGCCACTTGCGCTCATCGTATATCGAGGAAGTTTCCAACTTCTGAGTCTAGTTCGCAAGAGAGGTGACCTCCTCGGGTCTCCACGGGATCGCTGAAAAGAGTGCTAGAAACATTCTTATAAGTTGATAAGAGCAAAAGACACTAAGGCATGACATGGTGCTTCCGTTTCAAGTTCAATTTCTCGGGAAAAGGTAGGAACTCCATTGGAATGATGTCGACGGTCCTCACCCGAATGAACCGACTCATCCATCCCCCATTTCGGTCCTCATCATCACTAGCAATAAAAGGCCTCGTGGACCGACGTTACAACACAATCAGGCCTCGACAATGCTGGGGCCGATATAACCTAGTGAGGTGGCTAAGGGTAAATTCAAGCTCAGCCATTTTGGTGAAATACCTCATCATCAGTACAATCCACCAAAAGGACGGATGATACTGTGCCAAAGTAACTCGGTACCTTTTACAGAACTCAAGCACAAGTCGGTCGAGGGGGCCTAGTGTAAACACATACGTGTACACGGTCAGAAATCCATCTATATAAGTCATAACGTCTTCTTCGAATGGTTTTCTGCAGCACCACATTTTTCCCACATCCGCAGTCTCTCCTCACACTCGAGGTAGTTTTCTTATATTTATCGAACGAACCTCGAAGAATGCTCTCGATGGCCCCGGGCATCATAGGGTTACTCTACTGCAAAGTCATTTTTCAGAGCCAAGTAGTATAAGGTTAGCTCGCCATATGCTAGTGGTGTGGCACCGGTTGGGATAGGGGTAGATGATGAATTTCTCTCTTCTTGGTGAGCATATTCGGGCACAGTATGCATGGTTACTCAAAGCAAAGGTAAAAAGGGAGGGACGGAACCCGTTTTCGCATAAATAGAAAAGGAATGAGAAAGTTGAAAGAAAAGCTGAGGTTTTTTTCAAATGTACAAGAGTTAGAATGAAGGATAAGGAAGAATATTTATAGAACAAAAGATGGACAACCGACTACCTTAAAGGCCATTCAGTTTCTGACAAGTCGTTATAGCATTTGGGGAAGTGTACCGGTGGGGTCACTTCACGGTCACGTTGCATAAATGATACTGTCATGGGGTGTTCGAGGAATCGAAGCTCACAGGCTGACCTAACCTCTAGATGGTGCCCGATCTCGTGGAGACCTCCGATTGCAAGTACAATTTCCGAGGAAGCGAAGAATCAAAGCGTAAAAGTCATATTGTGGGGAAAGGGTTATGGAACTACGTCTGAGCAAAATATGACAAGAATGTTCTATTTTCAAAAATATATTTACATAAGTGTTTTTTACAAGAGTTCCCCCGAAGGGTCCCATGTACAAAAGGAAGGAAAAATAAAAAAAGAAAGAAAAACTACTCTATGTCCCCCACCACTGTCCGAGCCACTTTAGGAGCCTTCGTCTGATGTACTTGACATTGTCAGCTCCTCCTACAAGGCCCTGGCCTCTTCGATCTTGTCACGTCCCAAAACCAAGGGATGAGATCGGCACCTAAGCGGATGAACCCGGTCAAATGGACATGGAATGCCTTTCATACCCAACACATTACCCCTTGTTCATACTATACAATATTCCATAGGAAGTAGCGAATTAAAGATTTAGAATGTATTTACAACTTAAGTTCATTTCTTCTTTAACATTTTAACAGTTGATAATTCCAAGAACATACAAGTTACATACAACATTTCTAATGTGATCCACGATCACTAGTGAATACAACTGCCGCCCAAAATATACATATACACTACCCACCTCGTGTCTATGGAGCCTCTAAGAGTACTAGGAGTTTACATATACTTGCCGGTAATAAGGCCCTGGTTATAACTTTTACAACATAAGAAAAATAGAATGATATAGTCCACACACGACCCAGAGAGGAAATAGGGCTCACTAGAGCTGCTGAAGAGATGAAGAGGAGGCACCACTAACGGCGCTGAGCTACCAGCTATGGGACCACCTACATCCATATAAAAGATGTAGCGCCCCCGGAAAAAGAGACGTTAGTACCATGGAATAGTACTAGTATGTATGAACAAGCTTTACTCCAAGTACAATGAAACAATACACAGATAGAAGGCAGTCAAAGAAACCAAACAAATACTGTACAGAGATACAGAAAACACAAATGAGAGTTCCACCGTTTCCTATTTCAGTTGCCCTCATGTTGCGACGCGCAACCCGATCCCATCTTACCATCATATCCCACTCTTATTTCTTCTGTTGCGGCGTGCAACCCGATCCCACCTTACAATCACATTACACCCTTATTACTTCTGTTGCGGCGTGCAACCCGATCCCACCTTACAATCACATTACACCCTTATTACTTCTGTTGCGGCCTGCAACCCAATCCCACCTTAAGATCACATTACACCCTTATTACTTCTCTTGCAGGGTACAACCTGATCCCACCTTACAATCACATTACACCCTTATTACTTCTGTTGCGGCGTGCAACCCGGTCCCACCTTAGAATCACATTTGATTGCAACATCAACAAATCAATTTAATCACAAGGATTTTCATCACCAAGAATATACATTCGTAACAACCAAATAACCCTGTGAAATCAAGCCATAGTCATCTTTACCAAATAGTGAGTCATATACGGCATACCATCAACATATAGTTCAATTAGATAAATCCACATTTCCTTTCCATTACTTTCCACACAACATTTAGCACTTAGACACATTCAACAATTTGATTCGTTATAAATTTCTTTCGTTTTGCATCACATCCTCCCATACCGATGTATTCAACATTTAACGAGCTTTGCACATGATTGAATAAGCACAAGAAATCACCTTTTCACAATCTCACATAGCATGGTGGAATGGAAATCAACTAGGCCAATCAGAGAACAAGATCTTACACCTTACACATTAGAACAATCGATTCACGTATGCATAAGCCAAAAACTCATACTGAATGCTCGGACACCAACAAGGTGACTCTACCAAGATTAAACTTAGCCATACATACCTCGAGTCAATATTTCCCCTTTAATATCTATTTTACACCCATCGAACCTTCTATCGCCTCCAATCTAATTTACAAGATTCCATGTTTAGACTTAGAATTAGAAATCATGAACTGATTTGTGCATTTTATCAAACACTATGTGATCCCTTAGATTAGCTAGTCCCTTTTTAGTGAAAGTTTACCCTAGCTTACTTGCCTTTTCTAGACTATAGAAGATTATTCACATGCATGCATGGTTTTAGATTTTATCACCAAGAACAAATTCATGCGTGTTCCATTTTAAACCAAAACCTGAGAATTTTTGAAAATGGGTAGAAGAATTACCTCTTATGGTGAAGAAGATGATGACCACTCAATTACTTCCGGGCCTGAGTAAAGATGGAGGACCAATTTGGGAAAGATGGGGACTTCTCTCACTAGAACCCACTCTCACTTCTCTCTGTTTTAATCAAATAGCCTTTAAACATGAAGGGAGGGGTGTTTCATAAAGCTGGGGGTCGGGTTTTAAAAGTAGAAATTAGAAGCCTTGAAGCAGGTATGCGATCAGGAATGTGATCTTATGCAGTCCGAATACCCGTCGCATAAGTGGCCTTCAGCAGGGCCAAAAAGAGAAGCATACTACCCTGGTATGCGGTCTGCATACCTGTTATGCAATGGCATAGTGCATCGCATAACCTCCTCCGCAAAAATCAAGGTCCGCATACCTGATCTGCGATTGCATAGTGGACCGCAGACCGGCACAAATTTGGAAAACTATATCTTTTAAGTACTGGGGTACTTTTTACTCCACTAGGGTCTGTTTTAAGAATTTTTACAAATATAACCACATGGGGACTCATTCGGGCATTTTTTTTAGACTTGAAATTTTATGGGTCTTTACATTCCCCCCCACTTAGAATCATTCGTCCTCAAATGAGGATCGGGAAGTCACTTAGTTAAGAGAACGCAAAACATGCCAACCCCAAAATTTTTACTAACTCCGAAATTTCCTGAAAGTTGTGCCAGTGTTTCCTTTGTAATTAGGCCTATCTACCTGTCAGAGGGTCCCCGAAACACATTTTAACCAATTCCACGCATTTTTAGTTACTCTATCAACTTTCACATAATCCGGTCATTTCAACAAGTTGCATATAATTTAATTACTTCCACAAGCCTCACATAGTTCAATTAACTCCACAAATTTGTACATAATTCAACTACTAAAAAAGTGTGTTGTGCATAATTCAGCTATTACAATGAGTTGCATATAATTTAGCTATTTCAAGGAGTTTCACATGATCCAACTAATCTACATTTATGGCACAAAGCTTGAGAAATCACATTAGTAGGGTAATTAGGGGAGTGGAGTACTTTGCACAAAATTTGACACCAATGTAATTGCTTAGAGATGACAACTTTCAAAACCACTACCGGATTGTCCGCTTCCCTCGTGGCTTCTTCGACTTGCTGACTCCGCCATAATACTTTGACAAAAGCGACCTCTTTGTTTCTCAACCTACGAACATGCCTATCAAGAATAGCAACCGGAACCTCTTCATATGAAAACTTATCATTAATTTCAATGGTCTCAACCGGCACGATGAAAGATGGATCTCCAACTACCTTCTTCAGCATCGACACATGAAACACCGGGTGCACTAATGACATCTCAAGGGGAAATTCCATCCTATACGCCACCTGCCCTATCCTTTGAGCAATCCTATATGGCCCGACATACCGTGGTCTCAAATTCCCTTTCTTCCCAAACCGCATCACTCCTTTCATGGGAGACACCTTCAAGAATACCCAATCATCTACTTGAAACTCCAAATCTCTTCGACGAATATCCGCATAGGATTTCTGACGACTCTAAGCAGTACTCATCCTCTCCTAAATGACTCAAACTTTTTCCATAGCTTGGTGCACAAGATCCGGTCCTAGCAATTGTACCTCACCAACCTCGAACCATCCAATAAGAGACCTACACCTCCTTCCGTACAATGCCTCAAATGGGGCCATCTGAATACTGGCTTGGAAACTGTTATTATAAGCAAATTCTATAAGCGGCAAGTGATCATCCGAGCTACCCTTGGAATCTAATACACAAGCCCGTAATATATCTTCAAGCGTCTGAATGGTCCACTCTGCCTGACCATTCATTTGCGGGTGGAAAGTTGTGCTGAGATTTACCTGCGTACCCAAACCTTGCTGAAATTTATTCCAAAAGTTAGCTATGAACTGAGCCCCTCGATCCGAGATAATAGATACTGGAGTGCCATGGATTCTGACTATTTTTTTGATATACAACTAAGCATATTGTTCTGCAGTATTGCTGGACTTGACTAGCAAGAAATGCACCTACTTCGTGAGCCGATCCACTATTACCCAAACTGCGTCAAACCGAAGCGGAGTGCGAGGTAACCCCACCACAAAGTCCATATAAATCATCTCCCATTTCCACATTGGTATTTCCATAAGCTGCGTCAACCCATGGGGCCTCTGATGCTCGGCCATCACTTGCTGGCAATTTGGACACCTAGCCACAAAGTCCACCAAGCCCCTCTTCATACAATTCCACCAATAAATCTCCTTGAGGTCGTGATACATCATCGTAGAACCTGGGTGTACGGAATACCTGGAATTGTGAGCCTCTGCCATAACTCTCTTCCAAAGATCATCCACATCTAGAACACATAGCTTCCCTTGGCACTGCAAAACACCGTCCTCATTACCGAGTGAAAATGTTGTACTCTTTTGATTCAGAATTGCTTCTTAAAATTGTGCCAAAGCTGGATACCTGAATTGCTTTCTCTTGACTTCCGCTACAAGGGAAGACTCCGCTTCATTACGCACCATGACATTCCCTTCATCGAAGGCCGAAAGACATACCCATAGACATGCCAACGGATAAACCTCTCGAGCCAAAGGCCTCTAACCTACTTCCAGATGAGCCAAGCTACCAATAGATTTCTGACAAAGAGCGTCGGCTACCATATTCGCCTTTCCTAGATGGTACAAAATATTCATATCATAATCCTTGAGAAATTCTAACCATCTCCGATGACTTAAGTTCAACTCCTTCTGCTTGAATAAATATTGAAGACACTTGTGTTCTGTGAACACGTTCACATGGACCCCATAAAGATAATGCTGCCAGATCTTCAATGCAAACACAACATCCACGAGCTCCAAATCATGTGTCGGGTAATTCTTCTCGTGATTCTTGAGCTGCCGAAAAGCATATGCTATTACCTTACCACACTGCATCAATACACACCCCAAACCCACCCTTGAAGCATCACAATACACCACAAACCCTTCTGATCCTTCTGGCAAGGTCAACACCGGCGCCGAAGTCAATCTTGATTTCAATTCTTGAAAACTCTTTTCACAAGCATCGGAGCACTGAAAACTAACCGCTTTCTGTGTTAGCTTTGTCAATGGGGAGGCGAGGGTAGATAATCCCTCCACGAATCTTCGATAATATCCAGCCAAACCCAAGAAAATACAAATATTTGTCGGGGTCGTTGGCCTAGGCCAATCCTTTACCGCTGCAATATTTTGGGGATCAACCCGAATCCCTTCCTTGGAAACAACATGGCCTAAAAAGACGACTGATTCTAGCCAAAACTCACATTTTGAAAACTTTGCATACAACTGGTGCTGATGAAGAGTCTGCAGAACTGCCCTGAGGTGATTAGCATGATCTTCCTGACTTTGCGAATAAACAAGGATATCGTCAATGAAGACAATCACAAAGGAGTCAAGAAACGGTTTGAAAACCCGGTTCATAAGATCCATAAAAGCTGCTGGGGCATTGGTTAGCCCAAAGGACATTAGCAGAAATTCAAATTGCCCATATTCAGTCCCGAAGGCAGTCTTAGGAATATCCTGCTCCTGATCTTTAAGTGGTAATACCCAGACCGCAAATCAATCATTGAGAAGAACTTATCACCTTGCAACTAGTGGAACAAATCATCTATCCGAGTCAATGGGTATTTTTTTTTATGGTGACCTTGTTGACCTGCCGATAGTCAATACACATCCGGAGCGATCCGTCTTTCTTTCTGATAAAAAGAACTGGTGCGCCCCAAGGCGACACACTTGGCCGAATGAAACCCATTTTAATAGATCTTTCAATTGTTCTTTTAACTCTCTTAATTCTGTTGGCGCCATTCGGTAGGGTGAAATAGATATTGGTTGCGTATCTGGCAATACATCAATTCCAAAATCAATCTCTCTATCTGGTGGAATCCTAGGAAGCTCGTCCAGAAATACTTCAAGAAATTCATTCACAACAGGCACATATTCGGGAGCAGGCACCTATGAAGTTCTGTCTGCAACCCGGACCAAATGGCAGATGCACCCTTTTATGATAATCTTTGAGGCCTTAAGTTAGGAAATATGCATACCCCTTGGCACAAAATTTTTCCCCTTCCATTCAATAGCTGGTTCCTTAGGAAACTCGAGGCTCATAATTCTGGTTCGGCAGTCAAGCTTAGCAAAGCACGAATAGAGCCAATTCATCCCCATAATTGCATCAAAATCTACCATTTCTAACTCAATAAGATCGATCGTGGTATCCCAACCACGCACTACAACAACACAATTTCTATAGACTCGCACGACCGTAATAGAAGCACCAACCAGAGTCGACACTGAGAATGACTCATGAAGTTGTTCGGGTACTATCCCAAAACTTGAAGCAATAAATGGAGTAACATATGATAATGAAGATCTAGGACCAATAAGAGAATAAACATCATATGACTGAACAGTCTGAATACCTGTGACAACATCTGTAGAAGCCTCCACCACTCTGGAGACCACTCAAAGCATAGAACCGACTGGGTCCCACTTGACCTCATGCTCTAACCCTAGTTGCACCGTGCCCTACTGGTGATGTAGGGCGTGTTGAAGACATAGCGGCTAACGAACTGGATGGCTGAGCAGTACCACTAATCGTGCCCTGACTGGGTGCCAGACAGTCTCGCTGAACATGGCCCCTCACTCCACATCTATAGCACACCGGGATATCCAAATAACAAGGCTCAAAATGAAACTTCCCACACTTAGGGCATGGGGCCCTCCGCTGCTGCTGGAACCTCCCACCTGAATGACTTGATGGATTGAATCTCCTGCTATCTTAACCTGGTCCAAAGCGACCTCCCTGCTGATAACTATGCCCTGATGGCGGCACACTGGCTGAGGACTAAGCATAGGACCGAGATGGCCCTGATGACCATCTCCCAAGGGCTTATCTCCCTCCTCCAACTGAACTCCCAGGGTTGCCAACTGATAAGCCCCTAGTACTACTCTCCCTATCCATTCTTATCTTTAATTTCTGAGCCTCTGTAGCCTGGGAAAATCCCACAATCATCCCTTAGTTCTTATCTGAATGCAGAGCAGTTGTAGAAGCTTCATTAATAACCAAGGGACAAAGGCTCTGAACAAACCGACGAACTCTAGCCTCCATAGTAGACACCATGTGAACAACATATTTGAACAAGCGGACGAACTCAATATGATACTCCCACAAACTCATGCTGCCCTACTTAAGGGCCTCAAACTCTGTAGCACGGGCTGCCATAATCTCGGCAGGCAAGAAATGACCCATAAAGGCATCTAAATACTCCTCCCACCTCGCCGGAGGACTACCCTCTCCACGAGAACTCTCCCACATTTCAAAGCACGAATATGCCGCTCCCTTCAGATGATAGGAAGACCACTCAACCCCATTTGTCTCAGTAGCACTCATAACTCGGAAGGTATTGCACATCTTATCAATGAACTCCTGAGGATCAACCTCAGGGTCAGTGCATGTGAACTCTGAAGGGGCTAATCACAGAAACTGGTTGACCCTGGAACCTGAAGAATCCCCTAGCTCCTTAGACAACGCAGGGGAAGCATGTGATCTTTGGGCCTGGGAGGCCACTAGCTGAGTCAACATCTGAATAGCTCCCCTGAGGTCCCCATCAAAAATATCGGGACCGGAAGCTGGGACTGAGGAAGGATCAGAAACATTAGCGGGAGAGACTGTAGCACTCTCTGCTGGAGCAGGAATAGGAATATCTTGGCCTAGGATGGAAGATTCAGGCAGATTCAGGGTCGAGGAATCATTCTTACCCGTAACATCAGATAAGGAAATCATGACCCCTCCTGGGGTGGCATTGGCCTTTAGGCCGAGTCAGGCTCTCTTTTTGGGTGCCATTTACTGAAAATTGGAACAATGCACGGGATAAAGATAGAACACCTCACCTTGCACCACATCGCACAATACAGAATAACAATAAAGGGTATTTTTCCTAAATGTCCATGCAGCCCCCTAATTATAGATATGGTTGACAACACACCGATAAGAAGGACTCTACTAGACACGGCTCCGAGACATCCTAGGGCACTTTTAAAAAATGAGGCTCTGATACCAAGTTTGTCACGCCCCACACACGAGGGACGAGACCGGCGCCTAACCGGATGAACCCGGCCAAACGGACCTGGAATTCCTTTCCTACCCAACCCATTACCCTATGTTCATAATATACAATATTCCATATGAAGTAGCGAATTAAAGATTGAGCATGGATTTACAACTTAAGTTCATTTCTTCTTTAAAATCTTAACAGGTTATAATCCCAAGAACATACAAGTTACATACAACATTTCTAATGCGATCCACGATCACAAGTGAATACAACTACCGCCCAAAATATACATATACACTACCCACCTCGTGTCTACGGAGCCTCTAAGAGTACTAGGAGTTTACATAGACTTTTTGGTAACAAGGTCCCGGCTATACCTTTTAATACATAAGCATAAGAGAATGATATAGTCCACACAACCCAGAGAGGAAATGGGGCTCACCAGAGCTGCTGAAGAGATAAAGAGGAGGCACCACTAACGGCGGGCTGAGCTACCTACTATGGAACAACCTACATCCATATAAAAGTTGTAGCGCCCCCAGCAAAAGGGATGTTAGTACCATGGAATAGTACTAGTATGTAGGAACAAGCTTTACAAGCTCTACTCCAAGTAAAATCAAACAATACACAGATAGGAGACAGTCAAAGAAACCAAAGAAATACTGCACAGAGATACAGAAAACACAAATGAGAGTTCCACAGTTTCTTATTTCAATTGCCCTCTTGTTGCGACGCGCAACCCGATCCCATCTTACTATCACATCCCACCCTTATTTATTCTATTGCAGCATGCAACCCGATCCCACCATATAATTCTGTTGCAGCGTGCAACCCCATCCCACATTACAATCACATTACGCCCTTATTACTTCTGTTGCAGCGTGCAACCCGATCCCACCTTACAATCACATTACACCCGTATTACTTCTGTTGTAGCGTACAACTCGATCCTACCATACAATCACATTACACTCTTGTTACTTCTGTTGTGGCGTGCAACCCGATCCCACCTTACAATCACATTTGATAGCAACATCAACAAATCAATTTAATCACAAGGATTTTCATCACCAAGAATATACATTCGTAACAACAAAATAACCATGTGAAATCAAGGCCATAGTCATCTTTACCAAACAGTGAATCATATACAGCATACCCTCAACATGTAGTTCAATTAGATATATCCACATTTCCTTTCTATTACTTGCCACATAGAATTTAGCACTTAGACACATTCAACAATTTGATTCGTTATCAATTTCTTTCGTTTTGCAGCACATTCTCTCATACCGATGTATTTAGCATTTAACGAGCTTTGCACATGATAGAATAAGCACAAGAAATCACCTTTTCACAATCTCACATAGCATGGTGGAATGGAAATCAACTAGGTCAATCAGAGAACAAGATCTTACACCTTACAGATTAGAACAATCGATTCACGTATGCATAACCCAGAAACTCATACTGAATGCTCGGACACCAACAAGGTGACTCTACCAAGATTAAAGTTAGCCATACATACCTCGAGTCAAAATTTCCCCTTTAATATCTATTTTCAACCCACCGAACCTTCTATCGCCTCGAATCTAATTTACAAGATGCCATGTTTAGACTTAGAATTAGAAATCATGAACTCATTTGGGCATTTTATCAAACACTACGTGATCCCTTAGATTAGCTAGTCCCTTTTTAGTGAAAGTTTGCCCTAGCTTACTTCCCTTTGCTAGACTATAGAAGATTATTCATATGCATGCAATGTTTTAGATTTTATCACCAAGAACCACTTCATGCGTGTTCCTTTTTTAACCAAAACCTGAGAATCTGTGAAAATGGGGTGAAGACTTACCTCCTATGGTGAAAAAGATGACGACCACTCGATTACTTCTAGGCCTGAGTAGAGATGGAGGACTCCTTTGGGAAAGATGGGGACTTCTCTCACTAGAACCCACTCTCACTTCTCTCTATTTTAATCAGATATCCTTTAAAAATGAAGGGGGGGTGTTTTATAAAGTGGGGGTCGGGTTTTAAAAGTAGAAATTAGAAACCCCGAAGCAAGTATGCTGTCAGGAATGCGATCGCATTCCTGTTATATGGTCCGAATACCTGTTACATAAGTGGCCTTCAGCTGGGCCAAAAAGAGAAGCAGATTGCCCAGGTATGTGATCACTATGCGGTCCGCACCTGTAATGCGATCCCATAACCTGTAATGCGATCCCATAACATTCTCCACAAAAGTCAAGATGCAAGAATGCGACAACTATGCAACCCGCATTCGGGAAATGAGATAGCATTCTAGGCCGCATAGTTTTCCTCAAAATGTACAGTAAACTGTCCAAGTATGCGGCCACTATGTGGTCTGCATACCTGATCTGCGATCATATAGTGGACCGCAGACCTGCGCAAATCCGGAAAATTATATCTTTTAAGTCCTGGGGTACTTTTACTCCACAAGGGTCCATTTTAAGAATTTCTAAAAATATAACCACACGGGGACTCATTCGGGCATTGTTTTTAGACTTGAAATTTTACAGGTCTTTACAGATCTCGACAGAGAGATCGACACCTTTGGCGCTCACTTCCTTGAGGTCCTGCCTCTTGTCTTGTGCACGAACATAGGAAACTACCTGAGTCAGCTTCATCTTGGACTTCTCATGTATCTCCCTTGCCCGTTCACTTGCAGCAGCGGCATCCCTCTTGTACGAGGACATATATTCACTGGCCTCGGCCTAGGCCACAGATAGTGCAACAACCTCCTCCTGAGCACCTCGGAGAAGATCTTGGGCCAAGGATAGCTTCCCCCAAAGAATCTTCTTCCCTGAACCTACGGTATCATTCAACCGAGCCAGCTCCATGACTTCGGCGTCCTTAGTCGCAACCTCCTCTCGAAGCCGCTCCACCAGGGCATCCTTCTGCATAATTTGAGTAGCATAAATCGAGCTAATCACCACCAAGTGTCACGAGTAAAAGGTTAGAATGTGGGCACTAACATACCTGCTCGGAGAAATCAGCCCTCTCCCGAAGTGCTCTCTACAAGCTCGCCTGAAGGTCGGTCAGTTCCTCCTCTCTTAGAGCGCACAAAGCCTCGAGCTCGTCTGACCCCGCCATAAGATTCTCAAGCTCCTCTCCACGATGAGTCAACTCATCTTGCAACTTGGAGAAGGCCTGATCATATAGCTTCTTGACCTGCAACACAGAGAAGGTAAATCGGAAAACAAAAATAGAAGATCAGAGAATAAGTATATTGTTCTCAAAAGTCACCTTCTTTGGGAGCCTCTCGGCTTCCTCGAGGGAAACTGGGGCATCAACATCGCTTTCGTCGTCCACCCCCTCGAAGTAGTCTCTTAATGCGTCATCCTCTCCACGAGAGGTATCTGGACCGGGGGCACCCCTAACTTGAGCATCCCATATCTCCCCTGGAGAGAATGACAGGCCTGAGTGAAGTCCACCTGCGACGTCGACCTCGATCGAGGTTTCTTTCCTACCTCGAAAAGCCCCAGCAGTGAGCCCCACAATCTCCTCAACACGGACTATGCCATGTTCGATGAGCCAATCGGGGACTGCGCCCAAACCTTCCTTGAGGGTCTCCTCTACAAATGGCGGGCCTGCACCGGCCGCCTCAAGCTTAGCAGGCAACCCCTCAACAGCCCTCGAAGCCTCAGCGTTTCTCTTAGCCCTTTGTACTATAGGGCATGTATCATTGCTCTCCTCATCGGCCAGAAGGCTTTCAGCGGCAATCGAAGACAAGACCGTAGCATCGGTCTTAGGCTTTCGAGGCTTTTGCCTCTTTGATTTTGGGGAACCCGTCGGGGCCTCTTTCTTCCTCTTTATATCTGTGGTGGCCTTCGAGGCCTCTTCCTCACCAAGTGGGGGCGGCCTCATCAACACGCCTTCACCAAGGCCTGCACAAATATATCATGTCAAAAAAGCATAATCATCAAATACTCCCACAAAGAATGTGAAAGCAGTAGCAGAAAGAACGTAACATGGTTCTTGGCCTGCCATCGTGTTTTGGCCAGCCCATGCCATACACGTTCATTGTATGGGAAAGCAGAGTCTAAGCATTTGATCCACCCCAGAAGGTTCCGACTCTGACGAACTGACTCATCCATCCCGGATCTCTATCCTCGTCGATACAACCGAGGAACGCCTTGCTGGATCGATGGTGTAATTTAATAAGGCCCCCACGAAAGAGTCAAGGGCTATATAGTCTGATCAAATGGTCGAGGGTGAAGGTCATTCCCTCTACCATATTGGTAATATGGCCAAACATATATACAATCCTCCAGAACAAAGGAAAGATCTGACCGAGTATCACTCGGTATTGGTGACAAAATCAAGAATCGCCGGGTCAACTGGTGGAGAAGAAGAATCGACGGGGCCTAAGGTGAAGGGATATGTGTATACACTGAGAAAGCCAGCCTTGTGCGTGACTATTCTTTCATCAGCCGTTGGGATCTGTATTCGGGATGTGTCCCCCTATTGGAATTCAAGTTTCAACCTCTCGATATCTGATACTACACTTATGTAGCGGGACATGGGCTCGGATCGGCCCAGTGTATAAGGGGGTTTTTCTATTGTAAAATTAGAAATGATGTCGAAAGGGCCAGGGATGCATTTCTCGATTGTAGGAGGGGTATTTAGTTTTCCCTTAGACGGGCGTGATATAGAAGCAGCCCCCTCCTTTTGAGAAACCGTTTTTGATGTCTTTGCCATGGTAGCTATTGAGTTTTGAAGTGATAAGATGGGAAAAACGTGAGTAGTTAGAAGACAAAAAGAGACAAAACTTTGTTAAAATTTGATGTTTTGAAGAAGAAGATGCAAAATCATGAAGAGGAAAGTAATTATAGTATTTATAGGGTCCCTTTGGGCAAGCTTGAAGCGGGAAATTAAAACTTGTGACGGTTCGTGGGCTTATTGAGAATTGTGATTGATAGCGACCTCTGCGCAGCTTTTCGTGTCACAATCATTTAATGCTCTGAACGGGATGACGTCATAGTAGGAGTTTCAAAGGGGTGAAAGGTCAAAACCATTTCTTATCTCTTCATTCTAAGAAATGCGAGGACTATCTGTATATGGCTAAAATCGAAGAGCCCGATTTCATGGCCACTTCGATGAAAATGAAGGGTCGAAGGCCTGAGCTCGGCATCGAGGGGCACATCGAGGTTCCTCTACCTCGAGGCAATACAAATCGAGGGTCGACATGAAAAGGCGGGAAATCCTCAAGGGGCACGTGGTTAAAGCTGACAAAGTACACAAGATACTACACGCCCGTACCGTGGCATTAAATTGTTGTACTAGCCATTTCTCTTTACATTAAAGAGTTGTACCAGTTGTATTTATTTATAATGATTACACATGTACTATGTTGGGATTCCCCTTCTTATATAAAAGGGACCCGTGTCACTTTGTAAGGGGAGGATATTCAATATACAAGAACAACAACCTTCTCTACAATTGTTCCACTGATTTATTATTTCCATTTATTGTATTTCGTTTGTTGTTCTTCATTTATTACTTGCTATTGATCATAAATAGACAATCCTTAAGGCCCCCAAATAGTGTTTCATAATTATCAATAGCTCCTATTCAAGCTTCTCAAGCTCGATCTCGAGGCCTGCCCGGATACCCTCAAGACCTGCCTCTTTGATACTTGGTTTGCGTAATCTTGTTCTTTTCGCTCCTATTTCATTTTTCTCGCTTCGTACTCAAAATCTACTGCCTAAATAACTGGTATTAAAATAGATTACATATTATTAGAACCACATAATCAAATATAATTGTAATTACAATTTTCACGGTAAACATGGACAACCGCAGCTAATTTGAGGTCATGGGTCGGATAATTCTGTTCATGCTTCCTTAACTGCCTTGAAGCATACGCAATTACTTTACCATGTTGCATCAGGACACATCCTAACCCGACACCTGAGGCATCACAATACACGGCATAACCAACTGGACCCTCTAGAAGTGCTAGAACTGGCACTGAGGTCAATATGTTCTTAAGCTCTTGGAAACTCTGATCACAGGCCTCTGTCCACTGAAACATAATCTCTTTCTGCATCAACTTCATTAATGATGCTGAAAGATAAGAAAACCCCTCTACGAACCTCTGGTAGTATCGTGCTAAGCCTAGAAAGCTATGAATCTCTGTCGAAATGGTAGGTCTAGGCCAATATTTCACAGCTTTAATCTTCTGAGTTTCTACCTTTATACCTCCATCGGATATAATGTGCCCCAAGAATGCTATTGACTTCAACCAGAACTCATATTTAGAAAACTTAGCATACAATTTATTATCACGGAGGGTTTGGAGTACCGCTCGTAGGTGGTCCACATGCTCATCCTCTGAACGTGAATAAACTAGAATATCATCAATAAAGACTATAACAAACAGATCTAAATATGGCCGGATAGCCTATTCATCAAGTCCATAAATATGGCAGGTGCGTCTTGGGAATATCTTTCTCCTTAACTCTGACCTAGTGGTAGTCCAACCGCAAATCTATCTTTGAAAATCATCTAGCTCCCTGAAATCGATCAAACAAGTCGTCTATCCTTGGAAGTGGAAGCTTATTCTTAATAGTTACCTTGTTCAGTTGCCTATAATCGATACACATCCTCAGCGAGCCGTCTTTCTTCTGTACAAACAGTATTGGTGCAGCCCAAGGTAAGGTACTAGGTCTGATGAAAACTTTCTCCAGTAAATTTTTTAACTGCTCCTTCAACTTCTTCAATTCGACAGGTACCATTCTATACAGAGGGATGGATATTGGTTGCATTCGTGGAAGAAAATCGATGCCAAAATCAATCTCTCGCTCAAGAGGAATACCTAGAAGTTCATTTGGAAATACATCTACGTACTCTTTGACTACTGGAATAGAAAAGTGTATATATCTCAACATCTGCATCTTTAACTCGCACAATATGATAAATACACCCTTTTGTGATGATTTTCCTCGCCTTCTGATAAGAAATAAACCTAATTCTGGGTGTCGTTGTATTACCTACCCATCTAAGGACGGGCTCACCCAAAAAAAGAAATCTAGCTATCTTTGCTCGACAATCAACTGTGGCATAGCAAGCTGCCAACCAGTCCATGCCAATGATAGCATCAAAATCCAACATCTCTAGCTCAACTAGGTCGGCTGAGGGCTGACGACCAAAAAATGACACCGTACAACCTCGATAAACCCATCTAGCACTAATCGATTCTCCGATCGGTGTGGATACAACAAAAAGATCACTTAGTATTTCAGCCGTTATACCTAATTTCCCCGCGACAAATGGGGTAATACACGATAAAGTAAACCCTAGGTCTATCAAGGTATAAGCGTCGAGAGATCAAATGGTCAACATACCTATCACAACGTCTAGGGAGGACTCCAGGTCCTGTCGACCCGCTAACGCATAGCTACAATTCTGGTTACCACCTGAATTGGAACCTCTACCTCAACCTCAACCTCTACCAGTTGAAGACAGAGACTCGCGCCCTGAAGGATGCACGTACATAGATGATCCTATTGCTGAATTCACTGGTTGTGCCACACCCCCAGAATCTTTATTTGGGAAATTTCACATCATATGCCCCGGACGTCCACATGTATAACAAGTATTGGAACCGGATCGGCATTGGCCCAAGTGTCCTCTACCACAGATGGCAAACCGCGGTGAAAATGGCCATGTTTGCCCTGAACCTCATTGTCACTGAAAACTTGACACCTGGGAGCTCTCACCTGATCCTGACTGAGTATAAAGATCATACCTATAACCCTGTGACTGAGGTGGCGGAGGTCTACGTGGTCGTTCGAAGTACTAGCGCCTATAACTACCCTAATACTGCTCCTAAGATCTGGCAAATCTCATCCTTTTACGCTGCCCTGACTCAGTCCTCTCTATACCCTGCTGCCGATGCCTACCCGTTTCTATATTCTAGGAAAATTCCTGAATCTGGGAGATATACATACTATCACGTAATGCAGCGGTGGCACATGACTCTGTCAACTCTGGGGCCAACCCTGCTATAAACATGTGGATCTTGTCCCGCATAGTATCAACTACGAATGGTGCATATCTTGCCAATGAGTCAAAATAAAGTCTATACTCTCGAACACTCATGTTGCCCTGCTTGAGCGCTAGAAACTGATCTACTCGGTCCTGTCGGATCTCCCGCGGTAAGTACTGGTCAAGGAAGGCATCTGAAAAATTTTCCACATAGCGGGAGGTGCATCACGTCCCCTAGACCTTTCCATTCCCTTGTACCAAAGGATGGCTATATCTCGGAGTCGAAGAGCTGCTAGCTCAACTATGAAATCCTACGGGTCCTCCTTCTGATATGTCCTCATGAACTCTGGGGGGATTCAAAGCAATAAACTCTCAGACCCTTGAACTCCCAGGTCCCTTAGAAGGTACTCCACTAGCGGATGGCCTAGCCTGTTGCTAGGTTGCTACACATTATACCAACAAATGCACCACACTCCTCATGTATTGACCTGATGGAAGCAGAGGGGGAACTGGATGTGTGGTCTCCCTAGGAATCTCCTCAGGTAGGGGAGGAGTCGGTAATGGCTGGGTAGGTATCTCTCCCTGCGCCTCCGATTGGGCCTCATCTAATGGGGGTACCCTGCTAGTCCTCTCACGTACTACTTTTTCTCTCATCTGGCTAGCCGTAGTGTTCCTAGTTACCTTCATTTGTGCATGCAAACGCCAAGACGTAAGTTTAACTCAAATTTCCTATAACTCAGTGCTACAACACGATTTAGATTTGGAAGAAGGGTAACCAACTCCTAAATGCCCTGTAGTCCCCTGCTTATATAATATGGTGCACCACACATCTATAAACAAGATCCTACTAGACACAGCTTGTAGACTCCCTAGGACAGAACTGCTCTGATACCACTTTTGTCATGCTATGAGCCTGGAGACGAGACCGGAACCCGGTGCCTCACCTATCCTGCGTACTACTTGCGACTAAGAGACTTTGAACATTTAATGTCATACTATGGCCATGGGCTACATTACAAGATAATATGTGAAGAAAAATATAAAATTGAATAGAGACTAACGGTGACTAAATGTCAACATAAAGATGGGCCAGCAAGGCCGTCATAATTACTACAACTAGCAAGCCAACAAAATATACGTAGAGGGCCTACAAGACCAACATACTGCACTAGCTGACAAGATATGTCTACAAGCCTCTACTGATGGATGTACTGTGATCGGAACAGGGTCTGACCTACCCATAACCTATCTACATATATACACAAGATGTACACAAAACTTCTAGACCCAACAACTCCGAAGGACGGGGAGCTTACCGATAAAGCTGAACTCGGGCAACACCTACTGAGGAGGTTACCAGTCTGTCTATCTGAACCTGCACGCATGAAATACAGCGCTCCCAGAAAGGAGACGTCAGTACAAAATAATATACCGAGTATGTGAGGCAATATACAGAAAGCTGAAACTGAACTGATAATGTAATAACTGAATGCAACTGGGAATCAAAGAAAATCTGAGATATGCTCACCTGCTGATACTTACTTAACTCTCTCAATATAGTAAATAAAATAGTTGTCCGACCTTATAAGGCTTGATATATATATATATACACACACACACACTCTGCCGTAGTAGGCTCGCTCATAGGCGCTCAGTCACAGTAGGCTCGGTATGTAACTTACCATCTTATCAGAGGTTGCCCAATAGGGGCCTGCCCATCGATTATACCTCGATGGTAATGAAAATACTGTAATACTGTATATATAGAATTTCTGCTCTCTTGACTGGAAAAAATAAATACTCAATTGAATATGAAGTCCCGATAAGAAGAATATTATTATCTCTTACAAGACTAGGAAAATATATGTAGTTTCCGGGATATAAATTTTTCTTTATGTCTCGTTATCAAACTCGTGTCATTACAAGATCATGCAAAATGAATGAAGATCTTAGCCTTAACATACCTGGAGTAGGGAAAAATCTGTATGATATTCTTGGAAAAGGTTGCACCGTACTCCTTTAGAAATGCAAAATCTACGTTGTTAAGCTTCTAATAAATCTCGTTGGATTTTTGGTTGAAGAAAGTCTCGTTGTTAATGTAGTGTTGTAGGATTTTTTGTAGGAATTATGTTTCTAACGTGCAAAAGCTCCACCTGATTGTAGTGTTGTTAGAATGAACATACTATACATGAAAAGTAGTGAAATGAATCATGCTTTGTGGCACTGTAGTTAGAAAGGAACATATTGGACAAGAAATGTCTCGTAATAAATTTTGTTAGGTTGACACCTAATGAAGATTTTCTAAGAGTCATGGTGTCACGACCCCATTATACGAAGCTGGCCGTGATGGCGCCTATCAAGATACTAGGCTAGCCAAACCACCCGGAGAACAACATGAGGACTTTCCCTTAAACTCTAAACTATTCGATATTCCACAAAATTCTTCCGGTTAAGCAGTTTAAAGCAACAAAATGAATAAAATAATTTATACACTGCCCAAAACCTGGAGTCAATCGTCATGAGCATCTACAAACAATACCACGTACTACTATTTCCTTACTACAACCAGCTCTAGGAAATGATATCAAAGACATCAAACAGCTACCTCAAAATCCCGAACAAAACTCCAAGAGAATGTGAAAACAGCTAGCGCTCAGATCCAACACCTAAATCTGCACACAAAGTGCAGGGAGTAATGTGAGTACGCCAGCTCATCAGTATGAAAGTAAATAATGTCTAAGGCCACGAAACACGTAAAAGCAGTCATAAAATACACAGAGAATGAACTCCTTCTTTCAGAGAACACAAATACGATGCCTTACAACATTTAAAAATCAATCTCCGTAAAATATCATTTGAAATGTGCCTTCTCACAAATTCCATAGAAATCAAGGTAATTTAATATAGAAATGATATAAATCATAGATAGCCTCGCGGGAAAAAACATATTTCATAAATCGCCCCTCAGGCATAACATCCTCAGAATCAGTCAGTCAGCACGCCTCACCATCACTCTGTATCAGCCCCTCGGGCAGCCTCATAGTCACTCATGCCTCCCAATCACTCGACACTCGGCACTGGGCACTCAGTAGGTACCTTCGCTCACTTGGGGTGTGTACAAACTCCAGAGGGGATCCTACAGCCCAAGGACTAATATCAAGCCATCTCGTGGCATACTCACTCATGCTCTCGGCCTCTCAGATATCATAAACAATGTAACATGATGTGGCGCGCATCCCGATCCCCTAACATCCTCACAATATAGGCCTTCGGCCACACTCAGTCAGAAATCTCTCAAAAAGCCACTCGGGCTACCAGTAAAACGGGGTACTCGACCCAAAATATCATTTTTATATCTCAAAATCGGTAAATAGGACTAAGGTTCGAAATCAATTATACATAATATGGCTGAGTGTAAATCATAAATAAACACAATGAGCAATAGCAGTAAAAGCCCCCAAGGGGTCCAAATACATGGCACGGGGCCTAAATACGACATTCCACCCAAAACATAGTAATAATCTTTAAAACATGAAATATCATATGATTTAAAATCAAATACGCAACTCAATAGTTGCCACGGGATGGACCAAGTCACAACCCCCCTATCAGGGCACGCCACACACACGTCATCCAGCATGTGTACCACTCCAAAAATAGTGAGAAAATATGAAGTCCGGGGTTTCATACCCTCAGGACAAGATTTACAGTCATTACTTACTTCAAACCGGCCCGAAAACTACTCTGCGATACTCTTGCCCGTCAAATCAGCTCCCAAATGCTCCGAATCTATTCAAAACCAGATTAATAACATCAAAATATGATAGGGAGCCAAAACCCATTCAAAAATTATCATAATTAGGCACAAATCCCGAAATTGGTCAAACCCGACCCCCGATCCCACGTCTCAGAATCCGATAAAAATCACAAAACCGGAATCCTTATCCTCCCAAGATTCTATACATACCAAGAACATAAAAATCAGACCACAATTTCCCCCTTCAATTACTCAATTAAAGTCTCAAATTTTTTCAAGCTCTAACCCCCAATTTACACGCTGATTTTTCCCTTAATTTCACCGTATTTCAGTCCAAAAATCACATGGAATCGAGTTTTATGTTCAAATATCTTACCTCAACGAAGTTCTCTTGATTTCCTCCTTCAAAACCCTGTAACAAAGCTTAATCCCGGATGAAAATATTGAAGAAATGGCTCAATATCGCGAAGGCTGGTATTTTTACTCTCCTGCCCAGAGGTAGCGCACCTGCGGCCATTTATGTGCACCTACGGACCCGCACCTGCAGTCCTAGGTTCGTACCTGCGGACTCCACTCAACACCAAACCTCCGCACCTGCGCTCAAAGTTCCGCACCTGCGGCTTCGCAGGTGCGGTAAAACCCTCGCACCTGCGGAACTCCTCCAGCCCACCAGAATCTGCACCTGCGCCCCTTTCTCGCACCTGCGCTCAACCATCCGCAGGTGCCGCCACACCAGAGGGGCAACACCAGCAGCAGTTCAGCTGCATTACTCCCACTTCAAAGTCTCCGAGGTCCATCCGAAATCAACCCGAGCCCCTCGAGACCCCAACCAAAAATACAAACAAGTCATAAATGATTACCCGGACTTAATCAAATTCCTAGAACACCCAAAATAACATCGAAACTCCAATTCAACCCATGATTCAAGCCTAAGATTCCTAAAACTTCCAAACATCACCAACGATGCCGAAACCAACCAAAACACATCTGAATGACCTGATAATTTGCACACAAGTCCAAAATGACACTACGAACCTGCTCCAACTTCCGAAATTCCATTCCGACACCGATAGCCTATTTTCCACTGCCGACCGAAAATTGCCAAAAACTCTATTTCGCCAATTCCTGCCTAATTCTACCCCGGACATCAAAACCACATTCCAAACGCACTCCTAAGTCCCAAATCACCTAATGAATCTATCCGACCACTAAATCCTCATTCCAAGATCGTTTACCTAATAGTCAATCTCCAGTTGACTTTTCTAATCATAAGCCAACTCAAGAGACTAAGTGCCTCATCTCTCACCACGACCACTCTGAACCCGAACCAATCGACTCAACACGACAAAATTAGGCTAAACAACACACAATAAAGTAGAAACAGGGGAAATATGGCTAAATCTTATGGAACGACCGGCGGGTTGTTCCACATAGTCTTAGAATGTGGCTAGCTGCCACGTTTTTGGGGTGGTAGGTTTAGCCTTATCTCTTAATTTATTAATTAATTAGGTAATGTCCCGTTACCCAATAATTAACAATTACCCGCATAATTAAGTATTAACTCAAATTACTTAGAATACTACTCACTTTTAATAGACTTTATACATCATATTATTACAGTCATATGGTACCTTGTATGGTACTAGTCCTTAAATATAGGATATTATAGCTCGGACCGTATTTTATTCCAAATCGACAACCTTCAATGGAACTCATTTTCTTTAATTCGTGTACCCCTTATCCTTCATGTCACTTACTTATCTCTTGTTATAAATATCATAAATATGCTAACCTCAAGATAATATCATCCCCGAGTATATGTCAATTAACTGAAGACGAAACTTTAACGTACAAGAAATGCGAGATGTACACAAAATTACAAGGCCCAAGGGAAACTATCCTCGTCATTTGGTTTTAGAACCATTGTCTAACCTAGAACCTGTCTATCAATCGGGACTTTTTATTCATCGTCATTTACTACTATGATAGTGTCACTACCTTCTGGTTCATCTCAAATACGAAGATCAGCAGTCGAGGGATTGGCCTGAGTACTGCTCCGACCTTCCTCAGCTCTCACCCTCTTCTTTCTTGTAGCTCTCTTCGTTTTCTTGGAAGAGGTAGCAGGGCCCTTTACCGGAGCAGAGCTAGACGAACAATCTTATTGTAGTTTAAGACCCGACAACTCCCTGATTATTTGTTAAGCCTCATCAAAGATAGGGATACTAAATTGAATTCAGCCCTAGGATTGTTATTTCTTCACCCAAAAGCCTGCAAACGTGAAAAACATTTAATTAAGAGGTCGAGAAAAAATGAAATAACATGCTCCAAGTAGTGAAGTATTACCATGATGTTTGCTACGGTATCCCATCTCCACGGAGATAGCCTTCCAAAATATTGTTTCTTTGGTGGAAGCATTCATAATTTTACCAAACAATTTCTCAATGTTATTGATTCCCTAGAAGGTCTCCACATTAACTGCACTTCAAAAGGAATAGTTAACAATGTAAAGGGATATAAAAAAGGGTGGATTTAAGCAAAAGTATAACACTTATAGTTGGTGTTCCACACTTCGGAAAAATAAAGCTTGTCCGGATTAACTAACTCCTAATAGGAACGATCACAAATCTTTTGTACCTATTTACCCTAAAATTTAGGTAACAATTAAACTTATATTGTGGTTTTAAGGATATGTGATTTCTTCCAATACCAATTGATAAACAAGAAGATAAATGGATGAATTAGACTGTAATGTAAATCAAACCAGTGTATAATCAAAGCCTCAACCTCAAATCGAAATACCCTCGAGGTAGTATAGTAAGAACAGTAAATGATGAAACAACTCTAATGAACAGTAAGTGAAATAGATAGAAAGGAGGAACAACTTTATATATTTTTCTCAGTGAACAATGATGGTTACAAATGAATGGAACTCCTCTTTATATAGTAGAATAGTTCTAATTAAGGTATACTTCTAATTACATTAGGAAATTGTATCAACAGCTGATTAACAGCTATAGATTCGATTTGTTCCGAGATTCACGCCACGATCCTCGACCAATTGCGGATATCTCTCCCTTTCTCTTACAAGACTATGCCGATATTATTCAGAATCCGTCTCTTTCTGGCCTCGATCAACATTGATCTCGATCTGAAAAGTGGCCTCGATTTCGGACTCAACGTCCTAGCTCTTTAATATAACATCCCTATCTCGATCAACTAATGAAATCGGGCAGCCCCAATTTATATAGTATAGAGATAGTCCCCTCATTTCTTAGAATAAAATGATGAGAAACGACTGGAATCTCGATTTTCTTATGACCTCGATAAACAGTGATGTCATCCCCGTGACATTGGCGATGGAGCTGACCGAAACGTCCCGTCGGCATAGTTCCCCAAATCATTAATGTGCGCCACTGGGCAATCGGCCACTAGCACCGTCGAACCGTCGCTGTAACTCTATGAATATGGTGTTGAATCAAACTCTTACTTTTATCTTCATCAAATCTCTCTTCCAATCTCAAACCACCAAAACTTGATATTTTCCTCTTTCTTCAACTTGCATAATGGCGAAAACATAAAAAAAACCATTCCACAAAAGGAGAAAGCTTCCTGTTCTTCTTCCCGGCCGGCCGGTGATAAAATTCCAGTAGAACCGCACCCTAGTGAGTATGTTCCCAGACCGTGCGTTCTGAAGTCAAAATTTAGATTCGAGAACCCTCTATCGTTCCCTGGCTGATGTGATCACGTGTTGAGATACATATGCTTGATAACGGCGGGACACCTTTAGGAGGTAAAAAGGGATTGCCACTGGGGGGATGAAGTCGTTGTACAGATCCCTGCTCCTCAAGAGAGTATTACCATCCACGTGGAGAGGTTTCTAAGTGTTTACACTTACCCTTTCACGTTGGGTCCCCTCGACCCAGTCATCGTTGATTTATGTAAGAGGTACCAGGTCACCCTCGATCAAGTTTACCCCTCTTTCTAGCGCATCGTGATCATGCTCCGATTCTTTTGCAGCAAAGTCGAGGGGCTTCCAGTCACTCTCAATCATCTCATGAGACTATATCGACCCCGAATCTTTCTAGGGTTGATCAAGCTTCAACGCTGAGCAACCAAGTCTCTGTTCTCGAGTATCGATGAGGACAAGGACCAGGGGTGGATGAGTCGGTTTGTTCCTGTAAGGACCTGTGACCTCATCCCGAAGGAAAAATATTAGTCCCCGAGATGTGGAACCCCGAGCGTAAGTAACACTTTATTCATTAGTTTGCATGTTCCAACTGTTTGCTTCATCTAACATCTTTATCTGTCATGTAATAGTTTCCTGGATGCATCGAGCGGTACCTAACCTCGAGGACTGGGTTCATAAGTTGGCCTCGACTTCCTCTCATTCCGAGTGTTGTTGGCGTGACTTGGAAAATAAATGGGAGGAAAAGAATCAAGGTGAGGATTTTATTCATTATTTCCGAGGTGCTAATCATACTTCTTTTTCTCATTAAGTTTCCTTTTGTGCAGGCCTGAAAGGACGCGATTTGGAGGCCTCCGAACGATGAAGAGGATACCAAGTCCCCGGCTCTAAAACCGGGGAAAGATAATAAAAGGAAGGGGGTCTTGTTGTTTGGGGACCCCAAACCCAAGACTGCTCTAGCCCGAAGGACTACAAGGAAAGTCATTTCTCTCATCATAGATTTGGTCCAAAGGCCGAGAGAAGAAAAAGAAGAAGAAGAAGAAGAAGAAGAACGTGATGAATCGGCAGTGACGATTCGACCAAGGAATAAAGCCCTGGCCGCCAAGCCTTCAAAACCGAGGTGGTTGTCGAAATCCAGCCTCATGATGAGGAGGCTTCCAAAAAACTTTTGGGTGAAGTCCACGAATCGCCTGAGGTCGAGATTGTCCCTCGACCAGCAACAAATATACCAGAGGGGCCGGTTCTGAGACCCCAAGAGCCGAACAGAGCATCGCGAGTGACTCGCTTGGGGCAGTGACAGCAGGTCATTCGCCTTCTCTACTGGCTTAATCCGAGGAGGCGATAAGAGAGGCTTGGGCCATGAGGGCCCCTGACTTAGGCGGAGTCCCTAGTGAACAGGATCCCTTTTGGGATTGCTTTACCGGGGTCGATAATGCCTTTGACCTTAACGATGCATCCACTCTCTTTGAAGAGGCCCAACGTCTTCTATCTCGAGTAAGTATAAATGTTGTAATTCTCTTTTTCTTTTCCTTCCTTCAGTCTAACTTATTTTCTTCTCATATAGGCTTTTTCCAAGTCTCAGGCCAATCTGAGCCAATGTGAGGCCGAGCTCCATAAGACTTCAGAGGAGAGAAATGCCCTTAAGCTCCTTTCTGGGCAGAAGGATGGAGAGCTCAGGGACCTCCGAGCTGACTTGGCCAAGGCTCGTAAGGAGGAGACCAAGCTAAACGAGCAGGTAACTGTCATTTTGAAAAATATGAACTTGATCTGGTGATGGAGGCTAACATTTCGATGTCTCAGTTGCAGCAAAAAATGGAGAAGATCGAGTTGTTCCGGGGGGAAATCGATCTGGCTAAAGCTGACAGCCATCGGTGGAAGGAAGACACGGATCGTCTTGCTGTGGAGAAAGAGGCTACCTTGGCCCAAATTTCATCTATCGGAATTCAACTTCGGAATGCTGGGGAGAAAAGCTCGGCTATGGCAAAAAGAATCGAAGAGCTCGAGGCCAAAATTGCTGAGGCCCAAGGTGAGGTTGAAAAGGCGAATGCCCAGTCTGACAAGTCAATAGTTGTATACTTGGGTGACGCCGAGGATGCTCAAACTCAGCAGAGGAGGCCACCGATCGAGTGCGATGGACTACTGAGCTGGCTAAGTGCCAATCTCAAAGGGAGACCCTCGAGGAAATTCATGCTTGCGGCTTTGAACTTTCCGAGGAGATATCTCAAGATAAGATACTCGAAGTCAATGCCAGGCTATTGGCCTCCTCTGATGATGAAGACGAAAATGAAGGCAGCAAGGGCGGGTCCGACAAAGGTGAGGAGCCCGAAGAAGAGGCTTTCCCCGAGGAGGATGTCGCCTCCGACCATAGTTAGGACTTGTATTTTTTCATATTTTTTTGTAAGACATTTATCGGTCTTTTGTACATACTTTTTGTTCAAGTATAAATATAAAGATAATTCCTTTGTGAACTTCTTAAATTGTGTCTTCAAACTTTCTTTGTGCCTTGTAAAATTTTAGCACATTTTTATGCCTTGAATATGTTTGAGACTTTGGTTTTGGGAGACTTGATCGAAGTCATAATAATATTCCTTTTATAGTCGAGTTTGAGTAAAACTCGAACCTGAAGAAATAGAACCCTTAGGTTTTTATTGAGTAATAATATATCCTCGAACTGTAGTTGAGTGAGTTTGTATTAGAGCTCGAAGTAATGGGACCCTTAGGTTCGAGTTGGGTGAGAAAGTGTTCTCAAACCCTAAATGTATTGGCCCTTAGGCTCTTTGATCGGGCCGATATGGCCTCAAAGAATGGATTTTTTCCCTTTTTCAGCATAAAGACTTTATAAAATTTTGTTATTCCCTAGCATGAATTTTTTACCCATTGGGTTTTTTGAGGGTTTAATATTGATCGAAACCCCTTTACTATTTGTGCCTTAAAAAAAAATTTGTATTTGAATAACTCGATACCTCTTAAGGTTTTTTGAGGGCTAACATTATCGAAGCCCTTTTGCCGATGATAGCCTTTTTTAATCGGTTTTAAAGAATTCGAAGACCTGTTTTTATTGAGGGATTCGGACGTCTCCGAGCCGCATTAATTTAATCATAGCATTTGGGTATGCCTCTTGGGCTTATATCCCAATAACACTTCGAACTTATTCGAAGTGTTAGTCCCCGAGATTGATGGCATTGGCCTATAAATCGAGGATGCCTCTTTGAGGTCTTATGATTTCGAGTTTAGATAATTCGAAGATGTTGATTTTTTATGACAGTCCCCGAGTATGGCGTTGATCGTTCGAGGTGTAGTTGCACTTTTTCCCTTGAGTCATTTTACAAAAATCATAAGTACGGAGTTCATAAAGCAGAGAATTTCATTGAGGCATAAGATATCTGATAAGGAAAGTACTTCATTGAATAGTTCATACATGCGTATCGAGGCCCTTTTATACGAACACGGTTCATTCGACCGTTTGGCCCATTATAAAGTTTTCCTATCGAGGCCCTTTTGACATGAAGTATTTTCCTTGAAAATAGAACATCCGAGGGTGATGCCCCCCAGTATTCGAGGTTGATTGTAAGGAGACCTCAGATACTCTAAGTCAGCACGAACAATGGTTGCCTCATTAAAAACCTTGCCGGAAAAACCCATTTGGGATAAAAACCGATCGAAGGGAAAAAGAGGGCAACACGTGCCTTTGGGTCCTAATATGTTTCCGCTTGATGAATTAGATACCTTTGCTCGGTCACCTGAAAAAAAGTTAGTGTAAAATGTAAATGAAAAAGGGGAAGTTCATACCTTATCAATAATATCTCTTAAAGAGTGAGATGTTCCAATTATTTGGTAGCTACTCACAGTTTATCGTGCCTAGCTTGTAAGATCCCTTTCTGACGATATCGAGGACTTGATAGGGTCCTTCCCAATTTGGGGCGAGTTTTCCCTCATTAGGGTCTCAAGTGTTGATGGTGACTTTCCTCGGGAACAAGTCCCCGATTTTAAAGTGGCGAAGGTTGGTCCTTCGATTATAATACCTTTTGATGCGTTATTTTTGTGCGGCCATTCGAATGAGGGCTGTCACGACCCAAAATCCATCAAGGTCGTGATGGCGCCGGACACCACAGTCAGGCAAGCCAACACTCAATGGTTAATTAAATTTCTATTTTAGTATTTTGAAAATCGTTACTTTTTATTTCATTATATAAAGATCAAACAAATTTACCAAGTAAACCACGATGTTTTAAATAATTCAATCGACAAATACATCCCAAAGTCATCCCAAGTTCGAAATCATCATATTAACCTGCTAGAACCTTCAAATCCTGATTCCGGGGTCGGTTGCTCAAAAATCACACTATAGTCAATTCTTCCAACTTAAAGCTCCCGAAATGAGAATTTTCTTTCTAATTGAACTCTAAACCTCCCGAAATTCAATTTCGACCATGCATGCAAGTCATAATACCTGATGTGAAGCTACTCGGGGCCTCAAACTGCTAAACGACGCGCTAGAGCTCAAAATGACCGGTCAGGTCATTACAAGGGCGGCTTCTTGTTTTCATCCAATAGTTTGAGGCTAGTATTCATAGCCTCGTGATTTGAATCTTCTATTGTGTGTCAAAACCTGGTGTAGGGTTCCCCGACTTCGACTAGAATCAAGGCTTCGGAGCCATATACTAAGGATAACGGCTTCGGGTAGAATCAAGGGCGGCTTCTGGACTTCGATGTTGCTCGATATGCCCAAAGAACTTCGGGTAGGATTTCTCTCCATTTTCCATTGGCATCGTTCAATCTTTTCTTCAGCTTCTGAATGATGGTTTTGTTCATTGACTCGGCCTGTCCATTTCTTCTTGGATGATACGGCGTCGATAAGATCCTTTTTATTTTATGCTTTTCGAGAAACTTTGTTACCTTGTTGCCGATGAATTGCTTTTCGTTGTCGCATAGAATTTCTGTAGGTATCCCAAATTGGCATATTATGTGATCCCAGAGGAAGTCTATAACTTCTTTTTCTCTGAATTTCTCGAAGTCCTGTGCTTCAACCCATTTAGAGAAATAGTCAGTCATAAACAAAATGAATTTTGCTTTACCTGGGGCCAATGGTAGAGGGCCGACGATATCCATCCCCCATTTCATAAATGGTCATGGGGATAGGACCGAATGAAGTTGTTCTACGGGTTGGTGGATAATTGGTGCATACCTTTGACACTTATCACATTTTCGAACAAACTCCTTGGTGTTTTTTTCTATACTATCCCAATAGTATCCAGCTCTGATGATTTTTTGAACTAGTGATTCGGCACCGGATTGGTTCCAACAAGTACCTTCATGAACTTCTCGTAGGACATAATCGGTGTCCCCTGGTCCAAAGCATACTGCTAACGGTCTGTCAAACGTCCTCCTCTACAATGTTCCATCCTCAGCCAATGTGAATCGAGCAGCTTTTGTTCGTAAATCCCTCGATTATTTAGGGTCCAATGGGAGCTTTCCGTTTTTAAATTACTCGATATATTTACTCCTTTATCCCAAGTTAAGCTCGTGGAGTTTGAACGATAGTCCCCGAGATGTTTTCATCATCCTCGGCTGATTATCCCAAATTTTCAAGGGCATCGGCTTCACTGTTCTTCTCTCGAGGTACATCCTGCAAATTCTATTCTTTAAAACGGTGTAAAGTCGCCTGAAGCTTGTCCAACTACCTTTGGATTCTATCCTCTCAAACCTCGAAGGTTTTGTTTACTTGGTTTATTACCAACAGGGAGTCGCACTTGGCTTCAATGACTTCCGCTCCTAAGCTCTTAGCTAGTTCGAGACCTGCAATCATGGCCTCGTACTCGACCTCATTGTTAGTAAACTTAGAAGTTTTGATGGATTGTCTAACAGTATTGCCTGTGGGCGGCTTCAAAATGATGCCTAGCCTGGACCCCTTCACATTCGAAGCACCGTCTGTAAAAAGGGTCCACACCCTCGATGATGTACCTGATTTCAACAGAAGTTCCTTTTTAACTTCGGGTACGATGGTTGGCGTGAAGTCGGCCATGAACTTTGCCAAAATTTGAGACTTGATGGTCGTTCAGGGTTGATATTCGATATTGTACCCACTAAGTCCGATGGCCCATTTGGTCAATCGGCCCGATAGTTCGGGCTTATGTAAAACATTACGAAGTGGGTAAGTTGTTAATACACACATTGGGTGACATTGAAAATATGGTTTTAGTTTCCTAGAGGAACTTATTAGAGCAAGTGAAAATTTTTCAAAGTATAGATAGCTAGTTTATGCTTCTCCTAGAGTTCGACTTACAGAATACACAGGAAATTGTGTACCTTGATCTTCTCGAACTAGGACACCACTTACCACGATTTCTGAGACAGCTAAGTACAAGTAGAGCCTTTCATCTGCCTTTCGAGTATGAAGCATTGGTGTGCTCGAGAGGTATCATTTAAATTCCTCTAACGCCTGCTGGCATTTCGGGATCTAGGAAAAATCGTTCTTATTTTTTAGTAGAGAGAAGAACCTATGGCTCCGATCTAACGATCTCGAGATAAATCGGCCTAAGGCAGCTATCCTCCTTGTCAGCCTTTGTATAGATTTTATGTTGTCCATGACAATGATGTCTTTAATAGCCTTAATTTTATCGGGGTTGATCTCGATTCCCCTATTCGACACATAGAACCAAGGAACTTGCCTGATCCGACCCTGAAAGCACATTTCTCGGGGTTAAGCTTCATGTTGATTTTTCTCAATATCTTGAATGTTTCATGCAAATGTGTCAAATGGTCTTCTGCGCGCAGGGACATAACTAGCATGTCATCAATATATACTTGCATTGATTTACCTATTTTTTCTTTGAACATTTTATTTACTAGATGTTGGTAGGTAGCCCCTGTATTTTTTATCCCAAAAGGCATTACGTTATAAAAATATGTTCCATACTAAGTGATAAATGGAGTTTTTTCCTGATCTTCCGGGTTCATTTGGATTTGATTATACCCGGAATAGGCATCGAGAAAGCTAAGGGGCTCATGCCCGGCCGTGGCGTCGATCATACGATTGTTGTTAGGCAGAGGAAAAGAATCTTTAGGGCATGCCTTGTTTAAATCCCTATAATCTACACACATCTTAGATGCTCGAACCACATATGCATCCATTACCCCGCTCGCGAATCGATTATGCGACGCGGTCATATATAAATAATGGAGTTACCCTGCTCGCGAATCCGACATGTGACTCAGGTACTCATAGATACACACATTCCCACAATAAATTCACATTTTATCAAGAAAACAATCACTCAAGGAGGTGATAAAATTCTCTTTTAATGGACGCGAAGATAGTATTTAAATCTTCTCCAAAAATTCATTTACCAAGTTCGATAAGGTTTAATCGTTTCCAAATTCATCAATAAAGTTACAAGTATGGCAAAAAAAACATGCTTTTGGGTCCTAGACTATCCGTACATAAGCATAATAATAGCTACGCACGGACTCCCGTAACCTCGTGTGTATGTAGCACCCATAAATAGCAGCACGTCGTTAATTATTTCACCTATGGGGATAATTCCCTCTTACAAGGTTAGAAAGGAGACTTACCTCGCTCCGCAACAAAATTCAAGATCCCAATAACCTTTGTTTCGCGAATCATGTCCGAAAGCCTCAATTCTAGTCATAAAAAAATCTAAATACTCAATACAAATCGTAGGAATTAATTTCATATGAATTTACTTATTTTCCAAATTAAAATCCGAAATTTAACTCAAAAATTGCCCGTGGGGCCCGCTTCTCGGAATCCGATGAAACTCACAAAATCCGACAACTCATTCCGATACATGTTCAACCATGCAAAAATTATCGAATTCCGACATCGGATTCGCTTTCAAATCTTAAATTTTTGTTTTTTGAAATATTTGCTAAAAATCATATTTTTCTTCAATAAATTCATGGATTCATGATGTAAATGAGTATGGAATCATGAAATATAATCAATATAGGATAAGGAACACTTACCCCAATATTTTCCCGTAAAAATTGCCCAAAAATCGCCTAAGAACCGTGCTCCAAAATTCCAAAACGAAAATGAAGGAAATGAGCATTTTTGGTCCTTAAGTTTCTGCCCATCTGTCACTAAAAGTCCATTTTCGTCACTAAAAGTTGTCGCTAAAAGTCCACTAGAAACAACTTTACCAGCCCCTATTCAATCAATCATAACTTTCTGTAAAAATATGGTTTAACTTTCTGGAAACTAGAATCAAAGGGTTACAACTTTCATGTTTTACAAACTTTCAGATTCCTATATATTTCGATATATAAGCTTCCAAAGTAGGCTACTCGCATCTGAAATTTCTAAGGAAATTGCAAAAATAGCTTTACGAGCCTTCATTCAATAGATCCTATCTTTCTGTACAAATATCCAAATGATGAATGGTTTATTTTCAGGAAACTAGAATGCAAGGGATACAACTTTCATATTTGCAAAGTTTTAGATTCATTTATATTGCAAGATATGAGCTTCCAAAATCGACTCCATGCATCAAAAATTCTCTGGTGAACAGCTTCTGCAACAGAATTTCAGCAGCTTTCTTTGTCCGAAATTCATTTCGTTAACCTTCTGAAATCAACCCGAGGCCCTCGGGACCATAACCAATTATACCAACATGTCCTAAAACATGATACGAACTCGCTCGAGGCCTCAAATCACATCAAACAACGTCGAAATCATGAATCACACCACAATTCAAGCTTAATGAACTTTAGAACTTGAAACTTCTACATTCGATGCCGAAACCTAACAAATCACGTCCGATTGACCTCAAATTTTGCACACATGTCACATTCGACATTACGGACCTACTCCAACTTCTGGAATTGGAATCCGACCCTAATATCAAAAATCAAACTCGGTCAAACTTTTAAAAAATCTTCTATTTTATAACTTTCGCCAAATGACCTACGGACCTCCAATTCCACTTTCGAACACGCCCCCGGGTCATCCGAGACCCAATCCGGACTTACGCCCAAGTTCGAAATCATCATACGAACCTGGTAGAACCTTTAAATCCTGATTCCGGGGTCGGTTGCTCAAAATCACACTTTAGTCAATTCTTCCAACTTAAAGCTCCCGAAATGAGAATTTTCTTTCTAATTCAACTCTGAACTTCCCGGAATTCAATTTCGACCATGCATGCAAGTCATAATACCTGAAGTGAAGCTACTCAGGGCCTTAAACCGCTGAACGACGTGCTAGAGCTCAAAATGACCGATCGGGTCATTATATTCTCTCCCACTTAAATATTGGGAAAGATAAATGATTTAAAATTATTTATAACATCATTTATGAATAATTATAGAATATAAAGTATTAAATAAACAGGAAAATAATTTGGTAAAAAAACGAAAAAAATTATGGGAAAATACTAGTTACTGTAAAGAGTGATTTTGAAGGTATATATGCAAGTTCAAAAATAATTTGAGGAAAAAATTGGGTATCAAAAAACCCGTCTAGGGAGCACATAATTGACATGTCAGAACTGGTGGCCCCCAAGGCACCATTGCCTAGGCCACCTCCTCCCTATCTTTAGAGATTGGCAAAACAGAAGCAAGAGACCCAATTTAAAAAGTTATTTGATATCACGAAGAGTCTTACCATGAATGTTCCATTGGTTGAGGCCTTGGAGCAAATGTCGGGTTACGCTAAGTTCATGAAGGACTTAGTGACTAAAAAGCGGTCCATGGAGTGTGAGAAATTTAAGATGACCCACCAAGTGAGTGCTATTGTTCACTCCATGGCACCGAAACTTGTATATACGGGTGCCTTCACTATTCCTTGCACGATTGGGAGTGCTGACTTTGCAAAATCCCTATGTGATCTTGGGGAAAGTATAAATTTGATGTCGTATTCTGTGTTCAAGACTTTGGGTATCGGACAACCTAGGGCGACATCTATGCGCTTGAAAATGGAAGATAGATCGATGAAGAGGCCCCTAGGTATTATTGATGATGTCTTAGTGAGAGTGGACAAGTTCATATCGCCGGCAGATTTTGTTATCCTCAATTGTGAGGTTGATTTTGAGGTCCCTATTATCTTGGGGAGGCCTTTCCTTTCCACCGGGAAGGCCTTGTCGATGTTGAAGCTGGGGAACTTACCTTCAGAGTAGGTGATGAAAAAGTGGTCTTCCATGTATGCAAATCTATGAAGCAGCCCAACGGCACTGGAGTTTGCTCTTTTATGGACCTCGTGTCTGAGGTTATTATTCACGATGCTAGTGCTATGATCAATGTGGATGACCCTGTGGAGTTGACCTTGTTGAATCACAAGGACTCAGTGGTAGATGGTGTTCTTGAGAGCAGCCATGACCTTCAAGGCATGGCGGCTTATTCTTATGCTCCCAGAAAATTGTCCTTAGATTTGGAGAACAGGAAGACCCCACCAACAAAGCCATCCATTGAAGAACCTCCGAATCTGGAGTTGAAGCCACTTCCTTCCCACCTCGGGTATGAATACCTTGGTCCCTCTTGTACATTACCAGTTATTCTTTCTTCTTGCCTAACCCAAATGCAGGTTGACTCAACTTTGAAAGTGATAAGGAGGAGGAAGAAAGCAATCGGTTGTACCTTCGCGGATATTCGGGGTATTAGCCCCGCCTTTTGCATGCATAAGATCATATTAGAGGATGGAGCCGAACCCACCGTGGAACATCAAAGAAGACTCAATGAAGCTATGAAAAAGGTGGTGAAGAAGGAGATTATAAAATGGCTTGACGCGGGTGTTTTCTATCCAATTTCGGATAGCGCTTGGACTTCTCCGGTCCAATGCGTTACAAAAAAGGGTGGAATGATAGTGATAAAAAATGATAAAAGTGAGCTCATTCCTATAAGGACGGTTACCGGATGGCGGGTGTGCATGGACTACCGCAAGCTCAACAAGGTAACCCGCACAGACCATTTTCCTCTACCATTTTTGGATCAAATGTTGTATAGGCTCGCAGGCCGGGCCTTTTATTGTTTCCTTCACGGGTATTCTGGATATAATAAAATTTTGATAGCCCAAGAGGATCAAGAGAAGACTACCTTTACTTGTCCATATGGCACTTTTGCCTTTGCTCGTATGCCATTCAGACTCTGTAATGCCCCCGCCACTTTCCAAAGATGTATGAAAGCAATCTTCACCGACATGTGGAGGACTATCTGGAAGTATTTATGGAAGACTTTAGTGTTGTCGGATATTCTTTCGACGAATGCTTGGGTCATCTTGATAGAGTCCTTGCTCGGTGTGAAGAAACGAATTTGGTCTTGAAATAGGAAAAATGCCACTTTATGGTGGAGGAAGGAATCCTTTTGGGCCATAAGATTTCAAATAATGGCATTGAGGTTGATAAGGCAAAGATCGAGGTTATTTCAAAGTTTCCACCACCTAATTCAGTGAGAGGAGTCTGTAGCTTTCTTGGCCATGCCGATTTTTGCCGACGGTTTATCAAAGATTTCTCCAAGGTGATGAATCCGTTATGCAATCTGCTCGAGAAGGATACTAAATTTAGTTTTGATGAGCATTGTATGCAGGCTTTTGAACTCTTAAAACACAAGCTCACTACCACTCCCATTATCACAGTGCCGGATTGGAGTGAACCATTTGATCTTATGTGTGATGCAAGCGATGTTGCTATGGGTGTTGTGCTTGGGAAAAGGGTGAACAAAGTGTTTCATCCAATATACTATGCCAGCAAGACAATGAATTCTGCTCAAATGAACTACATAGGCATAGAGAAGGAGCTTCTAGCTATAGTCTTTGCCATGGAAAAAATTTGCCCTTATTTGATGGATGCCAAGGTCATAGTTCACATTGACCATGCGGCACTACGGTACCTCATGACCAAGAAGGATTCCAAGGGAAGACTTATAAGATGGGTGTTGTTATTACAAGAGTTTGATTTAGAGATCGTGGACCGGAAAGGGAGTAAGAATCAAGTAGCTGATCATTTGTCCCGGTTGGAGGAGCAAGGATGTCCTTGTGACCGACTTGAGATCAATGATAGTTTTCCGGATGAACAACTTCTTTCAATGTCAATGTGAGAGATGCCATGGTTCACGGATATTTCTAATTTCCTCGTCATTAGAGTTGTCCCTTGTGAGCTCTCTTCTAACCAAAGGAAGAAGCTTCGAAGGGACAGCTTGGATTTCTATTGGGACAAGCCTTATCTATTCAAGATTATAACCGATGGGGTGATCCGGGGATGTGTACCGGAAGAATAGCAACTAGCTATCCTTGATTCTTGCACTCCTTACCATATGGTGGTCATCAGGGAGGGGCGAGAGCTGCTTCTAAAGTGCTTAGTTGTGGGTTCTTTTGGCCCACTTTGTATAAGGATGCTAGTGACCTAGTGAAGAGGTGTGATGAATGCCAAAGATCAGGGGAATTTCCAAGAAGGACGAGATGCCTTTAAATTGGATTCTTTAGGTAGATATCTTTGATGTTTGGGGCATTGACTTCATGGGGCCATTCGTGAGTTCGTGTGGGAACACGTACATCTTGATTGCGGTTGATTATGTGTCAAAGTGGGTGGAGGCCGTGTCCTTACCAAATAATGAAGCGCGGAGTGTGATAGCGTTCCTCAAGGAGAATATCTTTACTAGGTTTGGCACTCAGCGAGCCATCATCAGTAACGAGGTGTTACATTTTTGCAATAAAGCCTTCAACTCCTTGCTTTCCAAGTATGGGGTCAATCATAAAGTCATTATCCCGTACCACCCTCAGGCTAGTGGCCAAGTTGAAGCTTCTAACAGAGAGATAAAAAGCATATTATCCAAAACGGTCAATGCCAATAGTACCGACTGGGCCAAGAAATTAGATGATGCTCTTTGGGCTTACCGTACCGACTACAAGACACCAATTGGGATGTCCCCATATCGTTTGGTCTTCGGAAAAGCATGCCACCTTCCGGTAGAATTGGAGCACAAGGCTATGTGGGCCTTGAAAAAGTTGAATTTTGAATGGGATGTAGCTGCAAATCTTCGGGTGGAGCAATTGAATGAGTTGGATGAGTTTAGATTCCATGCGTAATCTAGTTCGTCCTTATATAAGGACAAAATGATGTACCTACATGACAAATATGCTCGAGGTAAAGAGTTCAAGGTTGGTGATTTGGTCTTACTGTTCAATTCTCGGTTGAGGCTATTCCCGGGAAAACTCAAGTCAAAGTGGAGTGGGCCTTTTGAAGTGGTATTTGTTACTCCATTTGGGGCTCTTGACCTCAAGAACAAAAGTGGTGAAGTCTTCAGAGTAAATGGTCACCGGGTAAAGCACTATCTTGGAAAAGTCGATGACAGCAACGTGGTGGCACTTCTTCATCTCAAATGATCCTAGTAACATGCGTCGTGATGCGACGTTAAATCAGGCGCTTCTTGGGAGACAACCCGTGTGTATTTATTTTTGTTATCTTTGTTTTTCTTGGTATAATAGTCTTCGTTGTTGCTCTAACTGGTTTTTGGATGTGTAGGATGATTTTGACACAGGAAATTTGGCTAAGTGTAGAAAAAGGACCTCTCTGAACTTTGATTCGCGGCTGCGGTTGTCTTTTTGCGGTCCGCGAAGCCCAATGGCTGCAAAAATGGTTCTCTGGATCTTGCTTAGCGGTCCGCGAAGCCCATTTACTGAAGGATGCCTTTCTGAACTTGACTCACCATGGCTGCGGTTGATTTTTCGCGGACCGCGGTGAGCTTTTGCCTGAGCCATGAACAACTGAATGACCACAGACCGCGATCAATTTTTCGTGGTCCGCAGTAGGTAAGAGGGGTGGACCCCAGATCTTCTCTATAAATAGGCCACTAGGGTTTCATTTCTTATTTTACGCACTTGAACTTTTCAAAGCATCCTTGGACTATGTCTTACTGCTACATTCTTTGAACCTCATTGCACTTATCCATACTATCATCCAAGCATCTACTAAGTGTAATTGTGATTAATTAACTTCTTAATTTCTTTATTTTCTTCATTTTCTTCATTTTCATCTTCTTTTTCATAATTTTTCACTTTTTAGGCTTCGAAAATGTTAGGGTTAGTCCAAAAGGTTCATTTTTGTCCCTTGGAATACAATTACACTAATTAATCATGTAGGGCTTAACTAAATGAACATTGGAGCATAGAAACTTTAAAATCGAGAAACACTAGGTAGAAACTGATTTCGCGGTCCGTGGTCCCTTTTTTGCGGACCGCGGTGCCTGTCTATGCAACCCCAAGATGCTTTTTCGCGGACCGCGGTCAATTTTTCGCGGTCCGAAGTCCCTGTTATTTAGAATTGCTACTTCTCTGATCCTGAAGCACTACGGCCACGGTCAGTTTTTTGCGGTCCAAGGTGTGAAGGTTCAAAGACTCATGTCCTTCAGGGGTAACCCACCGCGGTACGCGGTTGATTTTTTGTTTTCCGCGTGGCCTTTCAGTTGTGCAATTGGTCTTTAATGCTAACTAAGTGTCTGTACAACAATGCTCTGGGTACTGACCATGTTCACCTATGTTTACTTTGCAGACAATGGTGCAATCTCGAGGACATGGTCATAAACAAACTGGCCAAGGAGAATCTCAAAGGGGGAGAGGCCCGGGGGCACCCAGGCAACCGTCCAAAGTTTCAATTCCTCCTCAGCCATCCCGACGGGCTACTCGGGCTAAAGACTCCCCTCATTCACAATCGGGGAGTGAGTATGCTCCGTCAGAGGAAGCCTCATCACAGTCTTCTCCAGTGGACCCTGTCTCCTCTCCCTCGACCCTAGAACAGGCAGCCTCCCCAGCTAAATCCGCCTCCAGCGCCCACTCAGACTCTACATCCCCTACAGCTTCCTTATATGGGGAGCATTCAAGTGATGGAAATGGGGATGAACCAGTGGTTGAGGGGCTCGATCGCACTCCGAATCCGGATGCGTGGTAAGATCGTTTTGTTAGTGAGACGGCTTTTCACAGGTTCAGGGAATTGTCGACCGCAAGTTCACTCATTCCGGAGCGTATCTTTTCACTTAAATAGTTGTCAGCCTACAACCCCAATGTAAAGCAGAAGTTCAGAGACAGAAAAGGGTGGTCCTACTTCAATGAGCATCTCCCGGATGCAAATGAGCACATAGTGAAAGAATTCTACACAAATTTACTATTTCTTGCAAAGGACTCAAAGGCATCCCAAGTCCGCAATCTCACAGTTCCTTTTCTTGGAAAATCAATCAATGAATATTTTGAGATAGACGATGTAGATGATTCTTTATACCAGGAGAGACTAGCAGAAAAGGATGCAGCTAGAAATTGGTTGGCTCTACACTTGGCTAAGCCCGGGGAGACGTTGGAGTGGCTGACTACTGGGAGGACTATCACCAGGAAGATCCTTAACTTTGAAGCTAAAGTGTGGGAAACTTTCGTATGCAGCCGGCTGGATCCGACACATCATGACCAGATCCTCCCCCTCAGTCGGGTTGTGCTGGTTGCATCTATCATGGCTGGATACCCCATCAATATGGGGAATGTGATGTCTGAGTTTATTAGTCGGTTTCTCGACACAGGTTATACTTCTTACCCCTTCCCCATTATCTGACAATGTATTGTGAAGACCAGGAGGTAACCAAGAAGCGCTTTGACAACAAAGTCAAGCCCAAAGCGCCCTTTTCTTGGTATGATTTGAAGGATGATGACAACCCTAAGAAGAAGTCAAAGGGTAAGTCTGTTGCTTCCACTGGCCAGTCTGAAGAGCCAGTGGTGGTGGTGGAACCTTCTTTTCCCCAGCCAGACATTCTAGAGGAGGCTCCAGGCTCTTCTTCCTCCACCGGCACAGACATTCCCTCCACCATAGCCTATCCCATGACTGCTCACCGACTGAACCAGATACTGACAAGCCTCAACAATTGGATGCAGTCAGCTACTACAAAGCTTACTGCAATCTCTACAGCTGTGGCAGCGTCAGCTACTCCTCCCCCACCATAGGTCCCACAGTCCGTTGAGGACACTCTTAAAGAGATTCTGGAAAACCAGAAGAAAATCTTGGAAGCGGTGGGTGCACATGAGAATGCATTGACAAAACTGGCCAAACAAACAAAGAAGTTGAGGAAGACTCGTGCGTCAAAGGAGGAGGTGGATGAGTTGAGAAAGGAGGTGAACAAGCTAAAGGTTGATCAGATTCCTCTGGAGATGCTACTACCAGACCCTACAGAGCCACAGCCACAGTAGCAGACACAGCAGCAGCCAGGGTAGCAGTCTGTGCGGGAGGAGGATTCGGTGAGGCCATTGAAGAAGAGGAAGGTTATGCCCCGTGCTCAGGGCATCAGACTTGTACTGGCAGACCCTCCCACAGAGCATACCCAGGCACAGACCCAGGAGGCCCAAACAACCACAGCTCCATCATAGGCCCAGCCCCTTCACAGTCCCAACCACAAGCAGCAGCAGATCCAGCCCCTTCACAGTCCTAGTCTCAGGCAGACCCTATCCCCTCACAGACACAGCAACATGGACCAAAGCAGGCCAAGGGCCAATAGGGAGTTTTCTTTACTCTCTCTCTCCCATATTTTTGTGCACTATTTTGGTTATATATCATTGAGGACAATGATATCTCTTAGTTAGGGGAGTGGCTCTATAGGCATTTAATTTGGTTACATTTGGGTTGTATAATGCAAACAATATTTCTTTCTTTTTCTTTATGTTATTTTCCATTTTGGTATGTAGATAAGTTTACTATTTTGGTATGTAGAAGTTAACTATCCATCGTAAATATTCATCCCCTATGTATATTCGTCGAAATCCCCTAATGTACATAATTATTCTACCCCACGCACTTTTTCTATTTTATAGCTTCTTATTTTTGGTTCATAGCTTCTTGTTTGGTTTTCGCGCGAGAAATAAACCTTTGGTTTTCTTAACGCCATGGTTCTTTCCAAAGGTGAAACTTGTGTGAACCGGGTTTCTCTTCCCAAGGATGGATGGTGTGACAACCTTCCTAAGATTTGAGTCTGTTTTTCCCTTTCTTTTTGGTTTTTTTTTGTCTTTCTTCTTTTTCCTTTTTTTTTAGTTAATGAATAATGGTGCCTCAAGAAAAGCTCCACTTGGGCCTAACACAGTTGCCTTTGATCCCATGGTCAAAGACAAACCCTTGTGTTTAGGATGGTGATAGTGATAATATTGAGACTCTTTTGTTGGCCGATAATCATCGGGTGGTTCTTCGGGACCATTTTTGTTACTCAAAACATGAATAAGGTCGTTGTGGACCCTTGACTCGATTTCTGTATCAATCCTTTAGCTGTGAGTGGTGAGGAATTCGTAATTGCAAGTCCAAGTTTCGTGCCACTAGTCTAGAACTTTCCTTGAGTGTTGTCTAGGCGAAATTCTAGGTGTAATTTGACTTTACAAGTGACTATAGGCTTTCCTTGGCTTGCACAAGGAATTGAACACTTCCATGACCTTTCAAAAGAAATATTCCCTAGTCAACCCTTTTGAGCCTTAAGCCCTTTCTTTCAAAAACCAAGTTACATGTCTTCAATCATTCTTTTACCCTCCCTTGGCACCTGACCTTTCCTTGGCGCTAGGCAAAAATCATAAGTTTCGAGGAGAGACGAGGGATGTGATGAAGTGAAAAAGAAGGCACAAAAGAATGAACAAAAAGAAGAAATAAAGGGAATTGATGAAAAAGTGTTGCCAAAAGTTTGGAATGCATAAGAGGAAGAAAAGTGTCTAGAATGAACAAAAAAGGTGTGACAGTGTGTCTCTCCAACCCTACAAAAGATAAAAGGACTCAAAGAGTCAAGAAAATGTGAAAACGGTTAAAATGAAGTGCTTAAGGAAAGATAAAATTCACTCTGACCAAATACTTCCTACCCTTAACCAAAAGCCTTCATCATGATTCCACAAAAGCCCTGTATGATCTCAGGTCGAGTGAAACCTACATTAGTGGTGATTTACACAAAGGGCAAGCCTATGGTACTTTGAGCCGAACTTGGGACTTTTTCCTTGATAAGAGATGAGCGATTCCCCATATTCCTCGTTCTGAGTGTCATTATTCTAAAGGTGAGGTGCTTAGGGAAAGTCACGGAATAAGAGTACGGGATCCACACTGACCGAGGTAGTAGTTAGAATTTCACTGATGAGTTGGAACAACCCTTGAAGCTCTTTTATCACACTTGAAACTATGGTTTTTAAAAGTCCAATCATTGTCAACGATTCATTTGCATTAGGGGCTATGGTTAGTCTCAATTGATGCTAGTTGAGGTCACCATTAGTACAGCCGAATTTTCGTGAAATCTATCATAGGGGTGGGGCTTATTTTGTTGTCTTGAGGACAAGCAAGAGCTTAAGTTTGGGGGAGTTGATAACTTGGATTTTTGCCTCGTTTTCCGTTCCTCTATACATGAGTTTTGGATATAATTATACACAAAGTGGCCCCGAAAGCTTATATGTTGTGCCTGTTGCAGGATTGAACCAGAAATGAAGGCACTCAGTCTAAAATATGCTCAAAACGGGAGTGAATCCGGCACAAGGATCAAAGACAATAAAAATGATCAAGCAAAAAAGTCATCGCGGCCGCGGTCCAGCTTTCGCGGACCCCGGTGGCATGATCCAGAGAAGCTGCATGCAAGGAAAACTTCCACCACGGTCGCGGTCCTCATTTCGCGGTCCGCAGTGGCTCACTTCAGAGACTGACTTCCAAGACATTTTCCACCGCGGTCGCGGTCCTTAATTCGCAGTCCGCAGTTGACAACTTCAGAGAGGTGATTTCAGTGCATAGCTCACCGCGGTCCGTGGTCTATCCTTATCAGAAGCCCATTAGCTCAGCAGCCCAGTTATTTTCACGGACCGTAGTCGTGTTTTTGCGGTCCGCGGTGGCCCCGCAGGCGTATTTGTCCAAAAATTTGGCAGACTATAAATAGACTATTTTGTAATTTCTTTACACATCTTGTAATTTCTGAAGTAGAGAGCACGTGAATATTTTAGGGTTTTCATTTTTCTAGCTTTGTTCTTGTATTTTTAACATTGAAACTTCAATTTCATTGTTAGGAATCAATTAATGGGTTATTCTTGTTCTCTATCATTCTTTTCATCTTTGATTATGAGTATCTAGACCCATTAGCTAGGGTTATGGCTCAACCCTAGTGTGGTTAGGTAATGGGTTTTTGAAACTAAGGTTGGGAAATTAATGGGTGTTGGCTATTTAGGCTAATTTAGAGTTTCTATTGCCATAATTAGTGGTTGCAAACACTAATTAGCCTTTTAATGACTTGGGTATCTCTTGAGAAAGGAGACTTGAGTCTAGAAATTAGCCTAATAGGAAATTAGGGCATTATCAAGAGATTGGTAATCCCAATAAATTGGGTTAAACCCAAAAATGGTAAAACCTTACTTGAGCCCTAAATAACGGGTTAAACCTCGAGAGAGTAATACCCTACCTAAGCCTTAATTTCTTGATTAATTGAAACCCAATTGGCCTCGAGAGGGGCAATTAGGGCAAAATCACTCAAACTGCCGAGAGGTATAGAGTGGGCACCTTTGTGCATTGGTTATAGATGTATCCCTAACCAATTCCACGACCTTAGAATTGAATCCCGTTGTGTATCCACCTAGGCAAAGGTCACGACCCTAGTGCCTTTATCAATATCAGAAAACAACAACAAAAACAAGTTAGTCATTAATTAGCTTACAAACAATAGAGTACATAGCATAGTTCAATACCAAAAAATGTTTAGAAGTGCAATTAGAAACACTCGACCATTTTAGATCACTTAGACACTCACCCCCATTATAGACTCCATGTGGATTCGTTCCCGACCATTCGGGTAAAAGCTACACGATCCTTGCCTTCCTACTTATATAGTAGTGTGGGTGAGGCGTGATCAAGCATAAATCCTGAATTTTTCCAAAGCCCGAACATGAGTCAATAAGGCCAGCTATAGCACACCTCTATCAATTCCTTTGCTCAAATTACCACTTATGTTCTTTTCCCTTAGCCATAATAACTCACCAATACACAGATAACCAGAAATCGCACATGTAAACAATCACGCAGTCTAATCATAGATGGTGGGGCTCTCCCACTTTGCTTGAAGCTACAATTACATAACCCTGAGACCCACCGAGGTTCCTTATACCCCCATTGATATTAGCTAACAGTCCAATAACGCATTTCAAACTCGAAGTCATGTTGCACCTAAATAAAAATCCGTGGACCTAGTCGCTGTCCACCATGAATTGCCCAAATGCCTGCCGAATTTCCTCAAGGCGTGTGACCATCCTACCACAGAACTCATATGTCACTTTGAAACTCTCCCACTTTGGCCAAGCTCACCCCTTTAAGTATTTACTCGACTTTCGCTTCTCACCTAGCCTGCTAGAAATTTATCCATTGTCTGATACGTGTATTTCCTCAGCGTATGTTGCCTAGTTGTTGCCTCAAATAAATATCATTCTCTGTAGCACTCAAACCAGCAGACCACCAACACTTCAAAACTCTCCAAAGATCATCTTTCTCGAGCCACCGACGCTAGAAACACCGATCCGATCATGAACCACCGCACACCGCGATCTCTAACAGCCACTTCCCGGACACCATTTCACAATACCGTGCCACGAAGGCAAATCTCAAGAAGATCATAACACCGGCTAACTTAACACATTCTATTTGATCAAAGACGACGATTACCACATCAGAGATGAATATTCCACCTCACTTGAAAAGACCAAGTCTTATTACTCTATCAACCCAAACTCAAACAATTCTAGTCCAATTTTCTTTCCTCCGCCGGAATAAAATATCGAATTCTCGGAATCATGCTCTGAATAGAACTCCTATCAAGTCATTCATTGCCCTGACGTATGGGCAAGCATCCTACCATCACATTAATAACGTGTGATAACCAATCATAAGCATCATAGCTAATATGCGTATAACCTCAAAGCTCTCAGAAGTTCATCTACCAAGCTGAAACAACATAATATCCTTCTGCATAGCAACGACAATAGCCTCAACCAACTGTGCATGGAAAAACCTCATGCACCATAACTGTAGTACCATTATCCTCAAATTCTCTATTATAGCAAGGTCTTCGTAACGTCTAAGATTGAGTAAGAAGAAACGTAGGCATAAGCCCCAAAGGAATCAAACTGCACGATAAGGAATCAAGAAGTGAAGTACTCCTAACAGCCTTATAGCCTCTCGAAGATAAGTACAGACGTCTCTGTACCGATCCGCAAGACACTACTAGTCTTGCTCAAGACTCGTGAGACCTACGGGAACCTAGTAATCTGATACCACGTTGTCACGACCAAAAATCCATCAAGGTCCTGATGGCGCCGGACACCACAGTCAGGCAAGCCAACACTCAATGGTTAATTAAATTCCTATTTTAGTATTTTGAAAATCGTTACTTTTTATTTCATTATATAAAGTTCAAATAAAGTTATCGAGTAAACCGCGATGTTTTAAATAATTAAATCGACAAATACATCCCAAAGTCATCCCAGAACCCAGTGTCACAAGTGCATGAGCAGTTTCTAAGGAAAACCAAATGAAATAAAATAACCGTCCAGAATACAAATGGGACAGTAAAGAAAGTACAATACATCCGAGGAAGACTCTATTGGCTGCGGGTCGTCTCGAGGGGAGCAGTTCTCTTAAGTCTCCAAGTCAGCCACATCACTGCGTCAAGCGGGGCCACTAGATATACGAAAGGTCGAACGGCTCGAACCATAGATGCATCTATTACCCCGATCACGAATCGATCATGAGACGCGGTCATATATAAATAATAGAGTTACCCTGCTCGCGAATCATACATGCGACTCAGGTACTCATAGATACACACATTCACACAATAAATTCACATTTTATCAGGAAAACAATCTCCTAAGGAGGTGATAAAATTCTCTTTTAATAAACGTGAAGATAGTATTTAAATCTTTTCCATAAATTCATTTACCAAGTTCGATAAGGTTTAATCGTTTCCAAATTTATCAATAAAGTTACAAGTATGGCAAAAAAACATGCTTTTGGGTCCTATAATACCCAGACATAAGCATAATAGTAGCTACACACAGACTCCCGTCACCTCGTGCGTACGTAGTCCTCATAAATAGCAGTACGTACTTAATTATTTCACCTATGGTGACAATTCCCTCTCACAAGGTTAGAAAGGAGACTTACCTTGCTCTGCAGCAAAATTCAAGATCCCAATAAACCATTGCTTCGCGAATTCGTGTCCGAAAGCCTCAATTCTAGTCATAAACAATTTGAAATACTCAATACAAATCGTAGGAATTAATTTCATATGAATTTACTAATTTTCTAGATTAAAATCCGAAATCTAACTCAAAAATCTCCCGTGGGGTTCGCATCTTAGAATCCGACAAAACTCACAAAATCCGACAACCCATTCCGATACGAGTTCAACCATGCAAGAATAATCGAATTCCGACATCAGATTGGCTTTCAAATCTTAAATTTTTATTTTTTAGAAGATTTGCTAAAAATCAGATTTTTCTTCAATAAATCCATGGATTCATGATGTAAATGAGTATGGAATCATGAAATATAATCAATATAGGATGTGTAACACTTACCCAAATGTTTTTCCGTGAAAATCGCCCAAAAATCGCCTAAGAACCGTGCTCCAAAATTCAAAACCGAAAATGAAGGAAATGAGCATTTTTGCGGACTTGGTCAGCCGATCCACAATAAACCATATATCATCAAACCTCCTCGAAGTCCGTGGGTGTCCAACTACGAAGTCCATGGTGATTCGCTCCCACTTCCACTCTGGAATGTCAAATCTCTGAAGTAATCCACCTGGTCTCTAGTGCTCATACTTGACCTGCGGACAGTTGAGACACCGAGCCACAAACTCCACAATATCCTTTTTCATCCTCCTCCACCAATAATGTTGCCTCAAATCCTAATACATCTTCACGGAACCCGAGTGGATAGAATACCGCGAACTATGAGCCTCTGCTAGAATCAAATCTCGAAGCCCATCTATATTGGGCACGCAAATTCGGCCCCGCATCCTCATGACCCCATCATCACCAATAACCACATCCCTGACATCACCGCGACATAGCCTGTCCTGAAGAACAAGCAAATGTGGATCATCATGCTGGCGTGCTCTAATCTGATCATAAAGAGAAGACCTGGAGGCTACACAAGCCAACACCTGCGGGGGCTCTGATAGATCCAATCTTACCAACTGACCCGCTAAGGCCTGAACATCAAGGGCTAATGGCCGCTCTGCTACTAGAAGGTAGGCTAGACTCCCCAAACTCTTTGCTTTACGACACAAGGCATCGACCACTACATTGGCCTTCCTCGGATGATATAAGATAGTGAGTTCATAATCCTTGAGGAGCTCTAACCATCTCCTCTGACGCAAATTCAAGTCCTTCTGCCTCAGCAGATATTGCAAACTATGATGATCAGTGAAAATCTCACACTATACTCCATACAAATAATGCCGCCAAATCTTCAAGGCATGAATAGTGGCAGCTAACTCAAGATTGTGCACTGGATAATTCTTCTCGTGCACCTTCAACTGTCTGGATGCGTAGGCAATCACCCTACCGTCCTGCATCAATACCTCTCCCAAACCGACTCTAGAAGCATCACAATAGACTGTGTAAGAACCCGAACCAGCAGGCAAAACTAGTACCGGAGTTGTAGTCAATGCTGACTTGAGCTTCTGAATCTCTCCTCACACTCATCAGACCATCTGAATGGAGCACCCTTCTGGGTCAATCTGGTCAAAGGAAAAAGCAATAGAAGAGAATCCCTCCACAAAGCGACGGTAATATCCCGACAAACCAAGGAAACTACTAATCTCTGTAGTTGAGGAAGGTCTGGGCCAACTCTGCACCGCCTCTATCTTCTTCGGATCAACCTGAATCCCCTCACTAGACACCACGTTCCCCAAGAAAGCTACTGAACCAAGTCAAAACTCACACTGGAGAATTTCGCATAGATTTTCTCCTCCCTTAACCTCCGTAACTCAACTCTCAAATGATGAGCATGCTCTTCCTGGCTACGAGAATAAACTAGGATGTCATCAATGAATACAACGATGAAGGAATCAAGGTAAGGCTGAAACACATTATTCATCAATAGCATGAACGCAGCTGGGGCATTGGTCAGCCTAAATGACATAACTAAGAACTCATAATGACCGTATCTGGTCCTCAAAGCAGTCTTCGGAATGTCAGAATCTCGAATCCTCAACTGATGATACCCAGATCTCAAGTCAATCTTGGAAAACACTCTAGCTCCCTGAAGGTGGTCAAACAAATCATCAATCCGGGGCAAGGAATACCAGTTCTTCATCGTAACCCTGTTCAGCTGCCAATAATCAATACACATACGCATGGACCCATCCTTCTTCTTCACGAACAACACCGGTGCACCCCAAGGTGACACACTAGGCCGAATGAACCCCTTATCCAGGAGTTCCTGAATCTGCTCCTTCAATTCCTTTAGCTCCACTGGTGCCATATGATAAGGTGGAATAAAAATAGGATGAGTGTCTGACACCAAGTCAATACCAAAATCAATATCCCTGTCAGGTGACAAGCCCGGCAGGTCTGCAGGAAACACATCCAGAAAGTCAGGGACCACAGGAACTGAATCAATAGCGGGAGTCTCACCACTGACATCCCTCACAAAGGCCAGATAAAATAAACACCTTTTCTCAACCATGCGTTGAGCCCTCAGGTAGGAAATCACCCTGCTAGGCATAAACTCAGGAGAACCTCTCCACTCAACCCTCGGACACCCCGGCATATCTAAGGTCACGGTCTTAGCGTGACAATTAAGAACAGCATGACACGGAGATAACCAATCCATGCCTAATATCACGTCAAAATTGACCATGCTGAGTAACAGTAGGTCCACTCGGGTCTCTAGACCCCCAATAGATATCATGCACGACTGATACACACGGTCCACAACAACAGTATCGCCCACCAGAGTCGACACATGAACAGAGGTGACTAGAGACTAACGGGGCACATCTAGAAAACCGGTAAAATATGAAGACACATAGGAATATGTAGAACCAGGGTCAAATAAAGCCAAGGCATCTCGGCAACAGACTGAGACAATACCTTCAATCACGGCATCTGAGGCCATAGTATCTGGCCAGGCTGGAAATGCATACATGCAAGCCTGACCTCCCCTTGCTCGACCTCCCCCTCTAGGATGGCCTCTGGCTGACTAACTACCACCCCTGGCTACCTGGGTGGGTTGTGAAGTGACTGTAGCTGAAGTCAAAAGCTGGCCCCTCTGCTGAGAAGATCCACTTGAACGGCGGGGACACTGCCTCCACCCGTTCCCAAACTCTCCGCACTCAAAAAAACTCCCAGGAGCTGGAGGCGGGGACTGATAGACACCCCTAGCACCCATACGGCCACTGGAAGACTCATGCATAGAAGAACCCTAAACTGGGGGTGCTCGAGCTGAACTCTGAGCTGGGAGGGAACCAAATGATGCACGGCCTGACTGAGAACCACGGGGACCCTGCCTCGAAGATGCACCACTATATGGTGGGCGGACTGATAAAGGAGGCCTGAATGAACGGCCCCTACCCTACTGAAACAGTCCCCTAAAGGAAGCACCACTGGAACTGCCCGAACCACGAGGCCTCCTGGAGTTCTTTTCATCCTGCTCCTGGCTGTGAACAGACTCAATATCTCGAGTTATGTCAACAACCTGCTCGAATGAAGCACCTGATACTCTCTCCCGAGTCATAAATAAATGAAGCTGATAAGAAAGACCATCTAAAAACCTCCTCACCCTCTCCCTATCAGTAGGGACAATCTCAGAAGCATGCCTAGCTAACTCGAAAAACCTTATCTCGTACTGAGTAACTGATAACTGGCGCAGCTGCTCAAACTGCCTGCATTTCTCCTCTCTGTCGGACTGAGGAACATACTTATCCAAAAAGATCATGGAGAACTGCTGCCAGGTGAGAGGTGCAGAACCAACCGGCCTACGCCTCTCGAATGACTCTCACCAGGTAAAGGCAGCACCCACAAACTGAAATGTAACAAATGAGACCCCACTGATCTCCAAAATACCCACGGTACGTAGTATCCTCTGGAACCTATCTAGAAACCCCTGGGCATCCTCGCCTTCTGTACCGCTGAAAGTCGGAGGTTGAAGTCTGCTGAATCTCTCCAACCTGCGATGCTCGTCCTTAGGCATAGCAGGGACCACATAATCCATGACCGGAGCATCTAGCTGAGCTGGGGCTGCTCCGGTGCCTGAATACCCTGTGCAGCCTGCTCAGGTGCCCGGGAAGCTGGAGTCTGATTGCCTCCCCCAGCCTGAGATGTGGTGGCAGTAGAAGACATGGCGACTGCCTGAGCCAAACTGGTGCACACTGTCAATATCTGAGATAGGGTCTCCTAAAGACCCAGAATAACCATAGGCACTTGCGGTTCCTGATCTTGTCCCGCTGGAACACCATCGGCGGGAACCTGATCATGATCAATAGGGGGATCCTGTGGTACTGCCCCAGTTGTTGCGCGGGCTGGCCCCCTACCTATACCACGGTCTCGACCTCTCGCTGGTCTAGCCGGTGAATGGTCACTCTCATCGGTATGGCGTGTCCTAACTATCTGTGGGAGAATGAAACAATGTAAGTTCAGATTTCAAGAATCAATATATCAGCACGAAGGAGTTCAAGAAAGATAGAAATTTTTCCTAGAAGTTCGGCAACCTCTCGAAGATAAGTACACATGTCTCCATATCGATCTGCAAGACTCTACTAAACCTGCTCATGACCGTTGAGTCCTATGTAACCTAGGCTCTGATGCCAAACTGTCACGACCCCAAATCCTTAACCAGTCGTGATGGAACCTATCGTTGAACTAGGCTAGCCAACTACCGCATGTTCGCAATTTCTTTAAAAAATCCCAATAGTGTAAAAATAGATATATGAAACCATCATGCCTTAAAACCAACTTCAGAAAAAGTCCTTTCAAGAATGCATATTTTAAACAACTTCAAACCGAAAGATTTAGTATGAAAATGAAATGAATCATATAGAGGCCCCTCGGGCAAAACATATTTCATAATTTCAGAATGAAAGTAGTAAATCATGAGTAGCCCCTCAGGCAAAACATGTATCATAATCAGCCCTCTGGGCATGCCTCACAGTCACTCAGCACCTCGCAATCACTCAGCACCTCACAGTCCCTCATCCCAATCACTCGGCACTCGGCACTTGGCACTCGGCACTCGGTGTGCTCACTGGGGGTGTGTTATGACTCTGGAGGGGCTCCTTCAGCCCAAGCGCTAATATCGCTCAGCACCTCACCATCACTCAGCAGAACCACTCAAAAGGCCCCTCGGGTGAATCAGTAAAACAGGGTACTCGACCCAAAACCTCATTTTAAATCTCAAAGTAGTGTAAATCAGGCTGAGTTTCGAAAACCATAGACACAATGTGGCTGAGTGAAATCATCAACAAATAGTGAGGGAAAACAACAGTAAAAAGCCTCCAAGGAGTCTAAACAGATCGGCACGAGGCCCCAAACACGGCTTATATCTCAAATATTTCAAAAATTTTAGAATATAATTTAACATAAGGTTTTGAGTAAAATATGCGACTCATTAGTTGCCGCGAAGAGGACCTAGTCCAATCCAAAAATTAGTACGTGCCCCATACTCGTCATCTAACATGTGCGCCAGTCTAAAATTAGTGAAAAATATGTAGTCCGGGGTTCCATACCCTCAGGAAAAGATTTATAACCATTACTTACCTCTACCAGGGCACAACACTAGTCTGCAATGCTCTTTCCCAAATTGGCTCCCGATTGTTCCGAATCTAACCAAAACCAGTTTAACATCATCAATATATATCAAAGGATCACAACCCAATCGAAAACTATCAAATTATACAAGAATTTTGAAATTCGGCCAAACCCGAGCCCCGGGCCCACGCCTCGGAATTCGATAAAATTTGCATCATTAGAAACCTCGTCCTCCCACGATTCTACTCATACCAAAATCATCACAATCGGATCACAATTGCCTACCCAAAATCTCAAAAGAAAATTCCAATTCTCCACCCCTTCTTCCCAACATTTTCCTACTTAAATTCTCAAATTCACAAGCCTAATCCGAACAAAATAGCATAGAAACAATGTTAATAACCCGAGAACTTACCTTCACTGAAAAACCACGAATTCCCTTCTTCAAATTGCCTTCAAAGAGCTCCTCCGGCATTCAAAAATGGTGAAATGAGAGAATTTTCACGAAGGACCTTTTTATACTATTTCTGCCAGCGTTTCCGCACCTGTGGACACTTAGTCGCACCTGCGACCCGCACCTGCGGTTCCAGGTGCGCACCTGCGGAAGTCCCACTAATGGACCAATTTCGCATTTGCGGCTTCGTAGGTGCGGCCATAACTTTGCACCTGCAGAAATTCCCCTGCCTAACCTCTTTCGCACCTGCGACATCGCACCTGCGGCTACTCATCCACAGGTGCGGCCAACACCAGAAACTCACACCAGCAGCTATTTTCTGCTAATTTTCCATGTTCAAAACCCCGCCAACCATCCGAAATCAATCCCGAGCCCCTCGGGGCCCCAAAAAAACATACCAACACACCCCATAGCATTATTTCAACTTAGTCGATCCTTCAAAACACAAAAACAGCACGAAAACACCAAAATTACATTAAATTCAAGCCTATGAACTTTCAAACTTCCAAATTTTGCCAACTCTGCCGAAACCAACCAAAACACTTCCGATTGACCTGAAATTTTGCAGGCATATCCAAAATGAAATTACAAACCTGCTCCAACTTTTGGAATCCCATTCCGACCTCGATAGCCCATTTTCTACTGCAGACCCGAAATCGCCAAAAACTAACTTTCGCCAATTAAAGCCTAATTCTACACCGGACATCAAAAATTCATTCCGAACACACTTATAAGTCCAAAATCACCTAACGAAGCTATCCGAGCCATAAAATCCGCATTCCGAGGTTGTTCACAAATAAGTCAACTCTCAGTTGACTTTCTCAACCATTAGGATACTTTAAGAGACTAAATGCCTAAATTCCCACCATAATCACTCCGGACCCAAACCAACAGACCTAACACAACAAAAATAGACTAGCAATATATAAAAAATGTAGAAATTGGGGAAACGGGGTAAATCTCATGGAACGACCGGACGGGTCGTTACAGTATTATGGCTCGGACCATATTTTATTCCAAAATGTCAAACTTTGACGTAATTCATTTTCTTCTATTTTCTTACCCTCTCACCTTCATGAATTTATTCATCACTTGTTTGAAATATCATAATGCTTATAATATAAAAATAATCTCATTCCCAAACTTACGTCGATTAACTTATGATAAAACTTTAACATATGAAAATGCGGGATATAACATCTCATTTTATGAGCTTCCATCAATTTACTTATAGCGTACTTTCACGTACAAAAAAATAGGGTGTAACAGAACTGCAGTCAGAATTCTTCCAACTCATAACTGTTGCTACCTTCAGTCATGCAGCCTGTACAATTTTGTCCTTGTTTGTGTGTCGATGCGACTTCTCTCCCTTTTCCTCGAGCTTTTATCCAATCTCTAGGCCTTACCTTGTGAATATAGAACTATGACAAGTTTTCCCTTAGGGAATCTATAGTTACACTAATGTTTTTCTCTCGGTACTTTGTCAAACTTACGACCATTGCTATATCTTGTTTCATAGCCTCGTTATCTATGCTTATAGCTTTATAACATCTTGGTATGTTATACTATACCATTACACTTACTTTGATTTATTATTACCGAGGTCTGCTACCCAACTCCAGGTTACTCTGTCGCTACTTATCATGTATGTATAAATCTAAGTCCTTTAGTTCTTCTTCATTACTATTCATCTTAAGAATGACAGCCTTATCTTATCTCATACTTTGTAAATTTTATCCAACTATTGATTATTCACCTTAACGATGACTTATAATTTACCATTGATAACTTGAAACCTCTTACATAATACATTATCACTAGGGCTCACGTCTTATCGGAGAACGTCTGAAATGATTTTCCTGATCCACCTAGGTATGATACTATACTTCAATAACCGTATTTTATAACATCCCAAAGTGATTTATCATATGGGTTCTAATCTCGTGCAATTCATGAAATGCCTTTTCTAAAAATCATTACTCAATAAAAGGCCTAAGCGCCATCCTCTTATCTATCACTATTACACCCTTATTCTAATAACAGGGCAGTATTTCATCTCTTCTAATTACTCTAAGTCTTTGACTCCTCCGAGTTCATTCAAGTTGTACCGAGCTTTCTATAACTTGCGAAAACCCTCAGCTCTCTTGTTTTGATGGGCTTAATTCCCAAGCCTTACCTATTCTTGTCACCTTCTAACTCATCTTTACTTATCCTTACTCTATCTATTAAAAAACACTTGTCGATCTACCATAATTTAGCTTGCGACCGGCACATGTCTATTCATACTACTCGCAACCTTCCTTTAACTTGCTAGCACCATAGATTTCCTTTCGTGCCTTCTCAGTTACCTTTAAACATAAGAAATAATTTTTTCTAGTTGTTCTACCGTTTGTTGCATGAACACATAGCTTGTCGCATTGACAAGGAATACTGGAATTTCCTATAACTCATATGATCTCAAATATCACCTTTTGAATTTTTTCTTCTTCCCGTTCATTATCCACGATAGGTGCCACTTTCTTATGGAGTGCATACTATGTTGTAGTGAGACTGTTGTTACAAGACCATTTCTTCTTTAGGTCACTATGCTTAGGTCGAAGCCTTCTTCCTTATTTCCTCATCTAGTCTTTCATTATATAACTTAGGGGAGACCCTCAAATTCTTGTAAAGCTAAGAGCTTATTACATCATATACCCGACATCATTTTTGATTTTCTTGCTCTCCTATAATTATCCCTGGTTACTTAACTTTGCGCCATCGTGATCGTATGGTTGCTTCTGAACATAAATTTTTGAATGTCTTCCTAGTAGCACTCTCTTTTATTTCTGTAACACTTATACGGTACCTTTAACTACCCTTACTCATATCTGAATATTTCTCAAAGATTGCGACTTCATATCTCTGAGACTGAATTCACTATGTTGGAGTTCACTACGTTTATCTTGCACAATTTGTTGAGTCTGTATCCTCTTATCTATCCATAATTTGGCTCTATATTCACCCTAATCTCTCTTGGATTATGAAATTTTTCTTAACTTACCCCTCACACTGTCACGTTATATATCAAGTGTTCATTTGCACTTATTTATTTATAACATCTAGTGATGGAACCCTTACTTCCTATTTCTGACGTCGTACTTGCATAATGTTTTGGAGTTGTATCATATCTGTAGGATCTGAATAATGCAAACTCATTCCTTTCGCGTTTCTACCACATTCCTCCTTTACTATTCCATCATTATCTTAACCACTTAACTTCGACTTAATACCACATCACACCATTTTCCCCCATTTTAGGGGAGTACTAAGATTCAATGCTACAATGATCTACTTATAGATATTTTACCTCTTGATCTTTGGCGTCTTTTCACATCATCAATGACCCTTACTCGCCTTACAGTAGCCCTTCTGTACCAGGGTTAATTGAATTCCTTATGTACAAGGGTGCCACCTAGCATTGCTAGCACACTTAGTCATTTAAGCTTAACTCTGCTCACAGTCGTTGCTTTAGGGAAGCGTCTTCCTGAAATTATTCTTTTGTTGTCCATTCTATTATTGCCAGAACGCTATTCTAAAATTCTCACGATGCAGACTATTATCAAATCTTCCAATCCCTAATTCATGTTCAGTTTATATTGTTCACTAGCCCATACTGATTTCTATTACTCTGGGCGTCTAACTTTTCCTTCTGGTAATCACGTTGGACTCACCAACTCATTTATGGAAATGAGGATATGACTTTAGGGCTTATACTCTTGTATTGTCTCAAGGCTTGTCTCCTCTTGTCTTTTCCTTCACTTGACAATAGACACTGTCATTCTGTCACCAACTCATATTTTGACAGTAGACACTGTCATTCTGTCATATCTTACTCATAATACTTCATTTACTCTCTTCTTATTCTCCTGCTAATATTTCTTTCTATCAATTTATTCTAAAAATTTCAACAAAATGTTCTTTCACTTTTATCTCCCCTTGCTTCATCTCACTCTCTCTTCGAGACGCCTAACTTTCTACATTCTCTCTCCTTTTACTTTACTAGGGACGGGAAATAAGGTAAATATTTATCTCTTCTTGGATTACAGTGCCTATCTTCTTTATTCTATGAATATGTTAGTCTTCATGTCTAAGTATACTATTCTAGAGTGCACCATTTAGGTGTCTCACAAGGAGAACTATTACTAAGTTTGAAATATCCTTCAGAAATATCAGCTATGCTAACAATCTATCCACCATTTTGTGTTACTCTAACCCCAGCTATATCACGTCCTTCTCTTAAACTATATCTGATAGCTCCCAGAGGGCATAATTGTGATGGGTGTGGCCAATTATACATACCTCTGTTACTATTGAAGGTAACTCAGAATACTTATATTTCTCTGCCTGAAATGTAAAAACTAATAATCTTCACTAACTATGTACCTCATACCTCTCTTCACCTTGCTTCTTTTACTTATTGAAACTTGTATCTACCTTCTAATTCTCTTATTGCTTTTTACCATATGGGTGGATAGATATTCATGTCTTAAGGATCCTTATCAAGAAGCTTACACGTCTTAGTGAACACATAATCTACTCATTATAAGCATGGTGCAAAATCGAGTTCCTCTGACTCAACTCTTCCACAACCACATACAATCTCTTACCAATTGTCTTTCTAAATTTTGGTATGATTGTATTACGAATAAAATAAAATTTAGGAGTTTGAATTCTTACAACTAAGCTCTACCACACATCTAGACATAGAAGAAAGAGTGACAATCATAAATTCCCTGTAGCCTCCTGCTTATAAGTGTGGTATACAACACACCCATAAACAAGAATCTACAAGACACGGCTTGTAGACTCACTAGGACAGAATTTCTCGGATACCACTTTTGTCACGACCCAAACCGAAGGGCCACGACGAGCACTCGATGCCTTACCCAACCGAGTATCAATGGAACATATTTTTTCTTATCATGCCATCATGGATAAATGAGCCAAAAGGGCCGTCATGATATAACCAGAATAAAACATAAGGGAATACTCGATGTAGGAGGACCCAACATGTAATACAACTTATACATGTGACATACGGGCCTATAAGACCAAAATGATCACTCGTACACTGAACATAAGATGACAAGGCCATACAATATTTCATATACATGACATCTGTCTACAAGCCTCTAGGAGTACAGAGCCCCACCATACCAATAAATACTAGTCCAAAGCACACTGACCAAATAAGTAACTCCGGATCAAGTGGAGTATAGAAACACCTTCCGCTGAGCTGATAGGCTACTAGGAGGAATGTCAACATGTCTATCAGAACATGCGGGAATGAAATGCAACGTCCCCATGCAAAAGAGATGTCAGTACGAATAAAGTACAAAGTATGTAAAGGGGGAAAACATAAATAAGAACAATAATACAAAGAGAGATAGAGGAGATACAACCTGTAACATCTGAGTGCCTCTGAGGGCACCTGGCATGAAATGCATGATACATATATATACATATACTCTTAAAAACATACACCTCTATGGGCATCATCATCATCATATCATACTCGGCCTCGAAGAGGACTCGGTAAAAATGTACCCGGCAATCATAAGGCTTGGTAGAATCGTACCCGTCCACGTGGACCTCGGTAAAACCCAACTGATCAGTGGTTGCACAATAGGTACCGTACCCAGCCAACTATATCATGGCTTAGTAGAATTTTAAAAAAAAAATATATATATATATATATATATATATATATATATATATATATATCATGCTGGACTCATAGAATTATATTTAGAACCTTTCGGGGTTACGTAAGCTCGTCGCACCTTCGATTAACATTTTATACATCCATACCATCAATATGAGCCTCGATAGGATTTAAGGATCATACATACTTGCTTAGAATAACTTTATAAGGAAAAAATAACATGGACAACCTTAGCTGCTAGGAGTAGATCTGTTATGAAATAGCGTATACTTTATGTTCACTTCACTTTAGATCATGCCAAAAGAATGAAGTAATTTCCTTAATATACCTTAACTCTATTGAGTCCCTAATAACTTCAAAGAAATTCTTCAAACAACTCAACTCAATCTGCTATAGCATAAGGAGATTCAAAATCAGTGCTGAGTAAAGGGCCTCCTCCATAACAAGCTCATCCTCCAATATCATATACCAACAACAAGAACCAAAGAAGTACAATAAGAAAAAATCAACAATATGGTACAAAATATTTCAGTAACAAGTCATCAACATATCACGACAAGCGGCAATCTAGGATTGAACCCTTTAGCACCCTTCAACGCCATTTTCATTCATTCTTGAATTTAGTAATATATAAATTATAATAACCAATACCTTTTAAATGATTTCCAACTGTGTACTCAATTTCAAAGTTACCCGAAATAGCGTAACACAAAATAATGTCACTATGGACAACTTCCAAGTGCTTTATAGCCATTTCTTTTCTAGTTACCAAATTCCTCAATGATTGACATGTAAAAGAACATAATAATATTAAAAATATCATAGCCTACTTATTTTCCATAATTTCCAGTTATATGAAGTCATATACACAACTCCAAAATAGTCCAATAAGAGACAACAACTTCTCATACAACTTCAAGTTTTATCTTGTAATTCATTTTCAAAATAAGATAACCAACACATAGATAAGCTTAAGCCCAAGAAATAGGGTGTTATACATACCTTAAATAATCAGAAAAAACTCGAACCAGAGCTTCCCTTAGCTTACAAGAACCCTTAATGGCATCACAACACCATAGAGACTCTTTTCTTCATTTAGGCTAATCTTTGAGGTTATGTCTAGGAAAAACCACCTTGGATTCGACTTGAAACCATGGAAGACTGTTAGATATGTGTTGAGAGAGTTTAAGAACTGTCCTTAGTCTAAAATTACCAAAAAAGAGCCGTCCAAGCCATTTAAATTGTTCAAGGGTCGTTACCGCCTAAGTGGGTCCCATTGGGAGCTTCTTGCGATGTCTTGCAAGAATATGAATATCTCTCTACTAACATGTTGTATCGATGAACGGTTTAATGCGTTAGAAACTAGAATCACAGATATTCAATTTGATATGTGTGTCATCCTTTAATTCCAAGTATATTAGGAGAAACGCTCTGCTACATTTGACCTAATTTTCAGCACATTATGTATGTAAATTGTGATGACCTTTGCCAAAATTTGTTCCACAACTCACTTGACTAAAAAATGTAACACACGACTATCATACTAACAAAATAAATCATAAAATATCCTCTTTATTATATTAATATCCCTAGTCTCATCCCAAAGTGCATGTCATACCATTCCAAACTGGTCGAATTTCGATGAAACTTATTTTCTTCTATTCGTTTAGATTCTAAGACTTTCAACCCTCTTGATACTTGTTATCCATGATCTTAAAGATTTGTAACCTCCACGGTAAAATGATTAACTTAATTTATGTAAAATATAATCTCATTTATTAACTTACATCAATTGACTTACGACGTACTCTCACGTATGAAAACATGGGGTATAAAAAGGGTCTTGTCTAAAAAAGAGTATACACTTAGAGAATTGAATATACCACTTATTTTAGAGCTTTTTGGGAGAGATTCCAAGACTCTTTTCTTTTTTGTAAGCTATTATGAATTTATTTATTTCTTTGTTTTGTATTCTACTATGAGTAGCTAACTTTAAATACTAAAGTTATGTACCCTAAGTGGGTGTAATATTAATGGGTGTTTACTATTGAATATATATAATGGGTGATTAAAATATATTCATTTCTCACGCTTCATTTGTAATGATGGTTGCAAACAATAACTAGTGCCATCTTACTCTATCTTTCACTTTTAACAGTGGGTTAGAGTTTGGTTGAATTGAATGGAAAGAACTCAAGGATTTAAACCCTTTTTATAGAATCTCTTAGGAATAAGTTTGTTCTACTTGGCAAAAATTGGTTGTTCTTAATTGTAACTCTTTTATATTTGGTAAGATCATAAAGAGAAAATACCACCTAATTATTGGGAAATATTGGGTAATCACTTAGGAATCATTTGTCTACCGAAGGACCCTCCATTAGGAATATATCACTTTAACACCAATTGCATTACATTCCATTTATGGGGACACAACCTTGGTTTCTTAATCCTTTTAATAAATTATCCTAACAAAATAGCTTCTCATAACAAATCACAATTACCAAACTCTTTTTAAACTAAAGGAATAGAATTATGGCCTTAGTCCAGTGACATATTATTCAAGTAATCTTTTCATACTTATTCCCTATGGGATTCGACCCTAACCTAGTTGCATTATTATATTTGCATTGACCGCCTTACACCATTTATATAGGTGTAATTTGAGCATATCAGTTCACATCGCATTTCTGAAGAGTAGTGCAACATGAGTTAAACACATGGCTTGAGTTGAGTACAACATTTCATCCCTATATAGAAGGGCACTTCGAGCGCTCCATTCAAATCTTTGAGGATATGCTACATGCCCGTGTTATGGATTTCGGGGGTTCACCTTTTCAGCTATTCAGGTATGTCTCTATCCTGAAGTGAATTAGAGTATTAAAGAGAATACACATCTCTTTAATTGAATTATAGAATGCATTTTAATGTCTTGGTGGTGTGGGCCCCACTTTGATGACTTGGTGTCACTAAACTCTCAAATTTGTGCCACCTTGAAATGTGACTTCAGAGTCACAATTTTGGCAGGGTGGCTGCCACATTTTTGGGGACCTTTAGGTCTTATCCAAAATCTTAATTAATTAACCACTAATCCTTAATTAGCTTGTTAATTTTTCCCATCAACCAATTATCCACATAATTAAGAATTATCTCAAATTACTTAAAATACTACTCAGTCTTAACACACTTTATGTACCCTACTATCGCGGTCATGGGGTACCTTTTATGGAATTAGTCCATAAATATCAGGTATTATAGCTCAGACCATATTCTATCCCATATTGAAAAACTTCGACGAAACTCACTTTCTGCGATTCGCTTATCCTCTTACCTTCACGAATTTACTTATCGCCTGTTAAAAATAGCATAAATATTATAACCTCAAAATAATCTCATTCTTGAGTCTACATCGATTAACTGACAACGAAACTTTAACATATGAAAACGCGAAATGTAACAGGTTTTTTCTCATTTTCCACTTTTTGAGTTAGAGAGCTCGATTTTGGGAGATTTTGGAGGGGATTTTACAGGTTTGGATTGGGGTAAGTTTTTTTTACTTGGATTTATTCATTATTCATGAATCCATCTTTGTTTTTATCATTTAATTAGTGATTTGTATGGGACAAATTGGGGAGGGGTGGGTGGGTTTGTAAAACTGTCCTAAACTATAAATTGAAGATTTGAAGGTCGATTTGAGGTCGGAATTGGATAATTATTTTTGTATGGTTGGACTCGTCTAGGAATGGGTGTTCTGAATTCTGTATGTTTGGTCGGGTTGAGTTTTTGAGTTGAATATTTTATTTTCTTTAAAGATTGAAACTTTATTACCCAAAATTGCTTCCTATAGCTTGTATTTATGGTATTAAGTTATTTTGGCTAGATTAGAGTCGTTCATAGTTCGATTTGTGCATAAAGGGATTGTTAATGGATTGATTTAGCTTACTTGAGGAACGTATCTTGCCTAACTTTGTATAGGAGAAACTACCCTTAGGATTTGGGTTCATTTTGTTATTTGAATTATGTGGAAGATGAGTACACAAGGTGGTGAGTGTATACACAGGCTTATATGTGATATTTTGATCAGTTTAGACTCTTAGGCTTCTTCCATGCATTTAATTGAAATTGTCATAACATGTTATATATTTGATAGTTAAATTTACTCTCACGTGCTCTAATTGACTCCGTAAGCACATGTTCTATCTTTTATTGTAATTTTTTGCTCTGAAATTTTTACACCTCTTATTGTCTTGTTACATCTTTTATTGTTGAATTAAATTGGAAGTTGTCATTTTGTGGGAATACCTTTAGTTTTAGTTATTGAAGTTGAAGTTTTGATAAATATTAACACGTTAATATTGAAGTTGTTAATTATTAAGATACCTTTCCTCATTGAGTATTTCTCATTCATTTTGCTATTATTGAGATTCTTATCCACATTGTGATTGAGTTGTGGGCTATGTTGTGATAACATTGACATTGTTGATTTTATAAGGAGATTGTGGCATATAGGCATGTGTGGTGAGAGTTGAATATTGTGTTATGATATTGATATGCATGTAGTGGTATAAGAATAGGGGTTGATACGCATGCGGTGAGATGAGGTGGGTTTTATACGCATGTTGCTAGTTAGGGAATTACTTGAAGCCATGCTGTGAGATAAGGGGGCTAAAATGCATGTAGATATTTCGAAAATATGTTTCAAAATAAATGCATGGCTCACGCGGTGATATGAGGAAGATTGTAATTGTGACTTGTGAAATGAGATTTTGAGGCGTGGTACCTTGGTTGTGATTCTTGTTGTGTATTTTGTGTTAAAAAGATTTGTTGGGTGAATGTTTTTCTTATTTCTTCATTTGTCTTACTTTTAGTTGCCCGTATACGATTACTTGTTGTTCATATCATGTGTTCACTCCTTGTTGCTTTTATTGCCTTAAACTCCGTTGTTTGCCTACAATATTGTACTATTTTGTTGTCATTCAATTTCTTCATTTTCCTTCATTTAGAACATATTATACTTTGTTTAGTTTTCTTGTCCTAATAGGTGTATTTACTTGTCTTTGTAACTACTCTACCGAGGTTACGCTTGATACAAACTGGGTACCATTATAGTGTACTCATGCTAAGCTTCTGCACATTTTTTAGCAGATCCAGGTACATCTGCTCATACCGGGCGCTAGTGAGTGTTCAGTTATTTTACCAGTGACTTCAATGTATACTTGCTTGACGCTCGCACGCCTCAGAGTCACCTTCCATTATTTCCTTTACTATTGTTATTCTTATTATCAGACAGTGTTCGATTAGAGATTTTAGTACATTTCTATAGAGCTTATGACTCAGTTCCATTAGTTTTGGGGATTTTGTTACGGATGTTCCATTTTGGAGTAATTATGAGTTTTATCGGGTAATTTTATTATCTTAGTTTGTTATTTCGGTTAAACTATAAATAAATATTAGGCTTACCTAGTCTTAGAAACTAGGTGTCATTGCGACATCCTAAGGTGGGAATTTGGAGTCGTGACAAGAAGGCACCCCGTGCAGGAGGTGCATTGGAAAGTGGTTGTACATAATGGGCAATTAGAGACCTCAGAATAGCTAGATCACTACGAGTACCTTGAAGCAACGAATGAACTGACAACTAGAATAACCTCTTCCATGAAAAGCTAGAATTGCATAACGGGTACCATTAAATCCTCCAGAATATCGAGGCTTCTTGGCCTCATTATCCTCCCTCTCCTGGCCACGCATACGTTACATCCTCAGAGAAATCTCCACAACCTTTTGAAACGGAGTATCCTTCTCCAACTCTCATGCCATACTGAATCTAAGACCACAACTAAGCCCCACGATAAATCTACAGACTTGCTCTCTGGCTGTAGAAACCAAAGCAGGTGCATGACGGTATAAATCACCAAACCTCATGGAAAACCATGACATGGTCATAGTCACCTAACGCAACTTCTCCAACTCTATGCATCAGCTGGCCTACCATCCTCATACGCCTGACACCACCTATATGCCGACCTCGTTAGCTGAAATACAGTAAACGTGACTCCGCTCACCTCCATAATGACCATCGTGTGGAGAATACGGTGGCACTGGTTCAGAAAATCGTGTTCTTCCTTGGTAACTACGCCAATAAAAGTAGGAGGATCATACTTCTTGAACCTCTCAATCATCATCTACTCCTCCTCTGATGCCACTGGCCTGACCGCAGGTTGAACCGCGATAACGGGCTATGCTGGCATAACCCTCGAACTTGATGGGCAGGGATCCGCTGCTCTAGAGTACGGGTCGTGGGAGTCTGAGTTCCTCCCCCAGCCTGAGATGTAGTTGGTGCATTTGGGATCAATCTCGCCTGAACTAAAGTACCAAACATGCCCAGGAAATGTGACAAGGTCTCCTAGAGTCCACGGGTAGCAACAGGCGCCTCAGGTGCCTGCCCACAACTGGTGCTACTGGTGGCTCCCAGTCGCTGCTCTGGTAGGCGCTCTAGCTGTGGCATGTGCCCCTCCTCAGTCTCTACCTTGGCCACGGCCTCTCGTGGCTTTAGTAGGGGGTGCGGGTGTCTGCTTAGCTGATCCGGTAGTGCTTGTCCTCACCATCTATGAGAGAATCGAAAGACAAAAGCTCAGATTCTAAAATCAACATAGCCGCACGATAAGGAATGAAAGAAGTGGAATTGCCTAATAGTTATGTAGCCTCTCGAAGATAAGTACAGACGTCGTTATACTAATCTTCCAGACTCTACTAAAGTTACTTATGAATCATAGCACCTATGAACCTAGAGCTCTAATACCATCTTGTCACAATCCCAAAGTCCCACCTTTAGCATCATGATGGCACCTAGTCTCTAAGACTGGGTAAGCCTAGCACATGTTGAGAATTTAACAGAAATAAACGACTAAGCTATTAATTTAAACTGATAGGTGACATAATAAATCGCATACAGAACAACAGTCATACAATACCAAAATTGGTAGTATAGAGTCATAAGCTCTAATGCTATTTACTAGAAACCTCAAGTACAATATTGTTCGGAAATAAAAGAAATAGTAGCATATGATCACTAACGGTTGACGCTGAGGCCTGCGAGCATCAAGCAGGTATACTTTGAAGTCTCCATGATGTCTAAATCAACTCACTAGCATCCAACACAAGCAGAGGTTCCTAGATGTCAAAAAGAATGTGTAGAATGGTAGTATGAGTACACCACAACGGTACCTAGTAAGTATCAACACTAACCTCGGTGGAGTTGTGACGAGGTCAAGTCATGACTCTCACTAGATATAGATACTTGTGAAGAATATTAATATAAATTTAACAACGGAAAATAAAAGCAATAAATGACAACAAAGAGCAAACACGATACAACCAACCAATAATCAAATACAGTAAAAACAAATACAAGTGGAATAAATTAAAGAAAACAATAACCATTCAAATCAACAAGCCGTTCTGACATAAAATGTACAATAAGAATCACCTCGAGGTAACACACCTCATAAGTCACAAATCACAAATCTTACTTATTGTGTGAGCCTTGCATTTATTTTAAAAATATTTTTTCTGAAATAGCTTCGCGCGCTTTAGCCCCCTTATCTAACTGTGTTTTTCAAATGAAGTAATTTCCCTTACTAGAAACACACAAATAAATCCCCCTTATCTCGCTGCATACGCATCAATATTACCACCCTTATGCCCCCAGCATGCACATCTCATCACAACACAATATTCAACTCACACCACACGTGCCCATACGCCACAATATTGCAAAAACAACAATATCAATGTCACAACAACGCATAGCCCACGGCTCAACAACAATATGTACAAGAATTTCTACAACATCACAATAAAACGGAACAATAAACTCACCAATGAAAGTTATTCCTTATAATACAAAAACATCAAATTGAATGCACATAAGAATAAACTCGACAATGAAATACATAACATGTAATAACAACTTCAATTAAATTCATATAATAATAAACTCGACAATGAAGATATAACATGTAACAACAACCTCAATTAAATGCATATAAGTAACCTAAGAGTCTAAACTGGTCAATTTTCACATATAAGCCTGTGTATACACTTGTTACCTCATGTACACGTCTTCAACATATTTCAAATTGTATAACTAAACCCAATCCTACGAAGTATTTCTCCCCACACAAAGTTAGGCAAGATACTTACCTCAATTAAAACAAATCAACACTGAAAAATGGCTTTTCCTTTGAAATTCACGTCCACACGGCTCAAATCTAACCAAAAGCGACTTAATATCATCAAAAAATGCAAGAGAACCCAATTTCGATGAATAAAGTTAATATCTTTACTCAATTCTCCAAAAGTCAAAAAAAGACAACCACGTGCCCACCCGGTCAAAACCAGAGTCCAATGGTAGATATCACCTATCCATAACCCCACGAGTCCATATATTTTTTTTGTTTTAAAATTCTAGTCCAATTAAACTCTCAAATCTCAATTCTTTATTATTCAAAACATAGAAAAAAATCCCCCAAAACTTCCTTTCATATTCATGGATTAGAGGTTTAATCTCATAAATAATCATTTAATAAAATTGAAATTGGTTCAAAATCACTTACCCAATGGTCGTATGTGAAAATCCGTCCTCAAAATTGCTTCCTACAAAGTCTTGGGTTCTAAAATGTGATAAATGAAGCTATGTCCCATCTTTCAGCTTTTTTCTTCAGGTGCAGAAGTCGCAAAAAGTGACAATTGCGAACCCTCGCAAATGCGGATATTCCATCGCTAATGTGGCAATTGGCAAGTCCAAGGAAAGTCACAAATGCGACACTAACTCCGCATTTGCAATATCAGTCCCTTTTGCAAATGTGGCATATTCGTCACAAATGCGAGCTACCTAGCCAAAGACCAACATTCGCAATTGCGTTCAAGGTGTCACAATTGCGATCAAGGTGTCGCAATTGCGACACCTAAGATTCTCATGCAAAATTTGAACTTCTGATTCTGGTGCTCGCAATTGGATAACTGTAGCACCAGCACAACATCAACCTAGAACAAGTTCAAACTAATCCGAAAAACATCTGAAACTCACCCGAACCCTCGGTGCTCCACATCAGAAATCTACACAAGTCTAGAAATATCATATGAACTTGCTCGCAAAATTAAAACACCTAAATAACATCTGAAACCACGAATCAAATATCAATACGCATGAAATTTCAAAATAAACTCAAGAATCGCTAGAAACCCAACCAAGCATCTGGTTCCTATAAAACCAACTCGGAATGACACAAAATTTTGCAGATAAATTTCAAATAATAAAAGGGACATGTTCCATATCCCGAAATGAGAATCCAAACATGATAGCCATAAAGTCAACCTACGGTCAAACTTAAGGAATTATAAACCTTCAAATTTCCAACTTTAGGAAAAAAAAGCCAAATAAACCTAGGAACGTCCGAATTCTCTTTCGATCATACGCCTAAGTCCAAAATCACTATACGAACATATTAGAGCCATCAAAGCATCGTTCTGGGATCTTTTCATAAAAGTCAAACATCGGTATATGTCCAACTTAAGCTTCTAAACCAAGAACTAAAGGATCCAAATCATTCCATAACCTCTCTAAAACAAAACAAACCATCCCTGCAAGTTATAAAATAACAAATACACATACGAGAAGCCTCGAAAAAGGGAAATGGGGCTCAAATAAACAAAATGACTAGTTGGGTCGTTATAGTCTAAATTAAGTTAAATACAAAGTTTCGAAAGAAATACAACACTGTCCAAAATAAAATGGAAATAGTATAGTAGAAATAGGGAAGTGGCTCTAGGTCCTGCGAATAGGGTGCAACTCTACCTCAAGTGAATGACTAGTATCCGCTAAGTGCCTCTCGGAACTCTTGTCGGTACCAATATCAAAATCTGCACAAGAAGAGCAGAGGTGTAGTAGGAGTACAACCGACCCAATGAATGAATTAAGAGTCGAGCCTAACCCCGACGATACAGTGACGAGGCTAAGACAAGATACCTACTAAAACTTGCGCATGTATATATATATATATATATAGAAATAACAAGTAATGCATTTAAAAGTATTAATGGGGTAATTGGAACAATAAGTACAGAACACCAAGTAAGTCTCCTTCCGAAATGAGCAATGAAGCAGTCCGAGAATCAAGTAAAACAATGAAATCATCAAATTGCATGACATCGCCCTTCATTCTTTTACTCTCATCCTCACCATATAATACAAATGCAATGGCACGACATCACCCTCCATGCTTTTACTCTCATCCTCACATGATAATAATGATAAATAAATCAAGTGCATGACATCACCCTTCATGCTTTAATCCTCACATTCAATCAATCAATGACAACAATATGCAAATATGGCATGGCAATATCCTTCATGCTTTTCACTCTTCCTCATCAAGCAATATTAATAACCCAAAGTATTAAGCAAGGTAGGAAGCAAATTTCAACTTCAACCATGGTGTATGATAAGCAAACTCAACTTTCAATATCCTAACAACTTCAACATAAGCAATTAACACGAAAGCGAACATTTAAAGGAATAACAATCTAACTAAGGCATGGAAAGCATAGTCAATGAAGAAACATGGTACAATAAGATAATTTTTGCTGCCATGATTTAACCCATGACAATGTATATATACTCGTCCCTTTATATATTTGTTGTCCCCACATATAATTCACATAGAAAATAGACCTAGTTCCCTCAAGTCAAAAATAACCACGACACTTACCTCACTCCACAACCAAATCAATAATCAATCATGACTTTGCCTTTCGAACAAGCCTCCAAACCGAATCCAACCAATTATCAATCAAATAATGCAAAATAAAGTTTAGAAAATACGCCATGAATGAAATAGGTTCAATTTTGATCAGTTTTGAAAGAAAATCAACAAAATTCAATCTCGGGCCCGCTTGGTGGAAGCTCGATATTCGGAGCAAAACCTGGTTACTAATTCAACCCCAAGCTCGGTTATAAAACCTCTAAATTCAACCCAAAACCCCTAAATTCTACCATAAAATTCATAGTTCTGATGTTAATGATTCATGAAAAGTAATTGAAATTGATTTAAAAGTAATTAGAGATGTTTACCAATGAATTTGGGAAAAATAGTTCTTCAAAAATCGCTTTTAGAGAGCTTAGGGTTGACAATGGTATTAAATGAGCTAAGTCCCGATTTCCTAATATGTTACCCAGTTGCAGACATTGCATTTGTTCGCAAATGTGATGTGCGCAAATACGAGACACCTGTCACAAATGCGAACAATGCTCCAGATGCGCAGAAGTCGAAAATGCGACAAAACCTTTGCAATTGAGAAGGTCCCTCCTTCCGCATATGGAAACTAAGATTCACTTTTTTGAAGTTGTCCCAAAGTTGTCAGTTGCAAATGCAAGACTCCAACCGCATTTTCAGTTCCCCGGCCTTTGCCAATGCGGTCCCTTTTCACAAATGCAAAATTCCGCAATCCTAGTGTTACAACCCATATTCACGTAAGATGGTTCATGTCATAAGTTAGTCAACGTAAATCTGAGAAGAGATTATCTTTTAGATGATAAGAACTTAATCCTATTGCTCTTAAATGATACAAGAGCGTATAAGGGTGATTAACAAGTATTAGAAGTTAAACGAATCAAGGATGTTGTAACCCGTATTTTTGGGTAAATCTAGGGGTGCTTAATATTCTCAAGAGGTTTTGTTTTAAGGTATTTTAATCATATAATATCTGTATCATAAGTCTTGAAGTCAAACGAGTTATGAAACAAAAGTCGACAAAAAGTGTGGCAACTTATGTTCATAATTTTATTTAAACTTTAGGTCAAATGTTACTAAGCTTTTATCCCAATTTACTTTGAATTATGGGGTGATCTACCAACTAAATTGAAGATATATGAGTCTAGTTTCCAACTCATTAAACCTTTTATCAATACGACATTGGAGTAGAGAGATATACGCATTGTTGCGAGACTGCAGAGGTTGCTAGGTGACAAGTAGGTGTGTCACCTACTTGGTTAAATGAGAGCCCAAAAATAGGCAATTTAGGGTCGTCCAAAGAGCCCATTTAAAGTCTTATCTCCTGATATATAAACCTCATTGTATATCACAAATAACCAGACCTAAAACCCTGCAACATTCCTCCCAAAAATTATCCACAAACCCTAATTGATTTTCTCTCTCTTTCAAGTTCTAATTGGGGGTGAAACCTAGTGTTTGGAGAACCAAGATAAGGGTTGGTTTATCCAAAAAGTAAGGTGAGTTTACTGATCTCTTTCATCCATTTTTTCTTCTTTAAATTCATGGTAATTCGTTCCATACTCGTAAGAACTCACGGGACGGTGATCGGAAGCCGTGAGTTCGAGTTATTCACTTGTAGCGGACTGTTTTGTGGACTGTTTTGTGTTGCTGTTGGGCTGCGTGTTTTACTACTGTTTTGTGGAGTTTTGGAGGAGGAAGGGTGTGGATAAATAACATATAGATGTAGGGTAGTGGTCTGGTCGTTCATCGTAACATTTCCGGGTCGTTCGACACTACTACGGTGATTGTCTTATGTATGAAGTGATTAGGTTATGTCAACTATTTTTGGAGGCTCAATATGATTATTATTGATGTTGTTTAGGATATTTGGTGATTTTTTTGACTTGTGTGAATTCATATATATAGGGGAGGTGATGTTTGTTTCATCGTAAAATATGTTATGATCGATACATAATAGTTACGACGCTTAAACGATAATGATAGTGTCGTTTCTCTTGTTGTAGATTAAGGAGTCGTGACATTTGTTGTAATGAGACAACCGGTCACTTTGAGCTCTAGCGTATCGGTTGACGGCTTAAGGCCATGAGCAGCTTCATTTCAGGTATTATGACTTGTAGGCGTGGTTGGAACTGAATTTCGGGAAGTTCGGAGTCGAATTGGAAAGAAAGTTCTCATTTCGGAAGCCTTGAGTTGGAAGAATTGACTAAGATTCCATTTTTTGGGTAAACGACCTCAGAATCGGGATTTGAAGGTTCTAGCAGGTTCATATGATGATTTTGGACTTAGGCGTATGTTCAGAACGGGTTTTGGATGACCTGGGAGCATTTCGGCGCATATTGTGGAAGTTAGTATTTTAGAAGAAATTTCATAAGTCTGGGTTGAAGTGCATTTCAGTATTATTGATGTTCGTTTTGGATTCTGAATATGAGAATAGCTCTGTATGGTGATTCGGGTGTTAGGAGCGCGATCAGAAGTGAATTCAGAGGTCCGTAGGTCTTTTTGGAGTCATTTGGCTAAAGTTAGAAATTTGAAGGTTTTTAAGAAGTCCGACCGGAAGTAGAAATTCTGATATCGAGGTCGGATTCCGATTCCGAAAGTTAGAGCAGGTCCCTAATGTTGAATCTGACTTACGTGCAAAATTTGGGGTCAATCGGACGTGATTTGATAGGTTTCGACATCGAATGTAGAAGTTGGAAATTTCAAAGTTCATAAGGATTAAATTGAGTTGCGATCCATTGTTTTGATGTTATGTGATGTGATTTGAGGCCTCGAGCATGTCCGTAGGTCGGGTCTGGGCATTGTGTAATTTAAGACGGGATTTGGCCATTTTTCACTCATTTCTCACTTTGGTTGGGCGATTTTGGAGTCTTGAAGAGAGGGGATGTCATCATCTTCTATGAGGTAAGTAATTCTTGCAAGTATTAGGTTAAATACATAATTTCATAAGGATTTAAACATGAAATTGGTTGAAATTGTGGGTTTTGGTTAGAAGACCTAGAAATTTATATTTTTGGATTTTGGTCACGAATTTAGGCATGGAATTGGGAATAAGTTATAAAATTGAGTTCATGAGGTTACGGGTAAACTTAATCTATGTAAAATTTTCAGAATCCAGGCACGTGGGCCCGAGGGTGATTTTATCGTCTTTCAGAGCGGAGTTGGAAATTTATATAAATTGAATTGTTATAAGAATTAGAGTATATTTTCATTGGTTTTCCCGTTATTTGGTTAGTTTGGGCGTGGTGCATCAATGTGAGTCGTCGGGATGGAGGTCGGCTATGAATCTTCGGAGCGAGGTAAGTCTCCTTTCTAACCTTGTAAGAGGGAATTATCCCCATAGGCGAAATAATTAAATATGTGTTACAATTTGTGGGGGCTACGTACGCACGAGGTGACGAGATTCCGTGCATAGCTACTATTATGCTTATGTCCGGGTAGTCTAGGACCCACTAGCATGCTTTACTTGATGTACTTGTAATTTTGTTGATAAAATTAGATTGTTTAATATCATCAAATTAGTAAACGAATATTTAAGTAGGTTAAACTTCATTTTCTTAATCATCTAAAAAGAGAATTAATCTTTCCTTGGCTAAATATTTCCTGATGAATTCCGGATTTACTATTTTAATGTGTGTATATATATGAGTACTCGAGTCGCAGGTATGATTCCCGAGCGGAGACGCTCTATATTTATATCTGACCGCGTCAGAGGATAGTTCGTGAGCGGGGTAATAGATGCATCTATGGTTCGAGTCGTTCGACCCTTCGGCAATGCACATTTTATTATTGTTGGTTCGAGCCGTTCGACCCTCGACATTGCTTGCGCGTGATAATTGTTGTGTACTTTCTGTGATTTCTAACTGCTTACTGGCCTGTAAATATAAATTGTAAACGGAAATGGTGAAGATTCCAAAGTTGTAAAATGTGAAAAAAGTTGTTATTTCCTATCACTAGTTGTTAATTACCTATGATAGCCATGCTTAGTGTCTTCCTTGATTTTATTAGATGGACCTCTAGCAAGTATCAAATTCTACCTCTCGTCACTACCTTTTCGAGGTTAGGTGGGATACTTATTGAGTACACATTGTTTCCGTACTCATACTACACTTGTTGTGCATTTTTATTGCACAGGTGCATGTATATCTAGTGGCCCCTCTTGGCATCATGGCATGGTTGATATGGGGACTTGGGCGAGATGCACCTCTCGAGATGACCCGCAGCCGGCAGAGTGTCGCTCAGATGTATTGTATTGTTATTTATTTCTTTGTCCAGTTTGTATTCTGGACAATATTGTAACACATGTATACTTCATAGAAATTTTGCTCATGCACTTGTGACACAGGGTTCTGGGATGACTTTGTGATGTATTACTTTATTGAATTATTTGAAACGTCATTGTTTACTCGGTAACTTTATTTGATCATTATATAATGAAATGAAAAGTAAATATTTTCAAAAATAATAAAATAGGAACTTAATTAACTAAGGAGGGTTGGCTTGCCTAACTGTGGTGTACGGCGTCATCACGTCCTTAATGGATTTTTTATCGAGAAAACGTGGTATCAGAGCGCTAGGTTCCCTTAGGTCTCACGAGTCATGAGCAAGTCTAGTAGAGTCTTGCGACTCAGTACGGAGACGTCTGTACTTATCTTCGAGAGGCTATAGGGCTGTTAGGAGTACTTCAATTCTTGATTCCTTATCGTGCGGTTTGATTCCTTTGAGGCTTATGCCTACGTTTCTTCCTACTCAATCTTGCACGTCGCGAAGCGCTTGCTATAAATCGAGAATTTGAGGAATTGTAATGGTGTTACAGGTATGGTGCGTGATATCTTTGCATACGAAATTGGTTGGGTCTACTGTCGTTGCTCTGCGGGGGGATATTAAGAGCTTTTCATCTCAGTAGTTTTGTTTCTGAGAGCTTTGAGGCTATGCTCGGGTTGTTACGATGCTTAGTGTTGGTTATCGCACGATATTGATATGATGATAGGATGTTTGCCCATACATCGGGGCAATGAATGACTTGATAGGAGTTCTACTCAGAGCATGATTCCGAGAATTAGGTATTTTATTTACGGCGGAGGAAAGTCAATTGGACTAGAATTGTTCGAGTTTGGGTTGATAGAGTAATGAGACTGGGTGTTTTCAAGTGAGGTGGAGTCTTCATATGTGATGTGGCATCTTCGTCTTTGATCAAATAGAATGTGTTAAGTTTGCCGGTGTTATGATCTTCTTCAGATTTGCCTTCATGGCACGGTATTGTGAAATGGTGTCCGGGAAGCGGTTGTTAGAGATCGCGGTGTGCGGTGGTTCATGATCGGATCAGTGTTTCTATCATCGGTGGCTCGAGGAAGATGATCTTCGGAGAGTTTTGAGGTTATGGTTGTCTGCTAGTTTAAGTGACACAGAGAATGATATTTATTTGCGGAAACAACTGGGCAGCATACGATGAGGAAAGACATGTGGGAAGTGTCAGCCAATGGTTAAATTTCTAGGTGGCCAGGTGTAAGAAACGAAAGTCGAGCAGTTGCTTGAAGGACTGAGTTTGACCAAAGTGGGAGAGTGGCAGCGTAGCATATGAGTTCTGTGGTAAGATAGCTGCACATCTTGAGGAGAAGTTTGGAGTGAATTGAGAATTTTAGTGGATGGTGATTGGGTCCACGGGCTTAAATTGAAATATTGGCTATTTCGGTGGAAGATTGGATACAACAAAGAGGAGTCGTTGATATGAAGAAGGATGTAGCATAGCTGTGAATTAGAAGATATTGTCTCACATTTAGCAGATGTCCACGAGGAGCGGATGGACTGGTAAAGTTGGTAAATTAGAATGGGCGTAGGATGGGGTATTGAGGTAGTAGAGATTGTGTAGTACCGTGTCGTTGGAAGGTGTCATTTAGTAATTTTCACAGGTGGGTTATCTTCTGTGAGCAGGCCAGTGGTTGCGTGGTTGGCGGAGTTTCGTGAGGGATTTTACTGACTATTCAGCAAGAGGTCGGATATGAGAATGTGGTTAATGACTCAGAGTGCTTGCAAAATGCTAACAGAAGGATTTCAAGGAACATGGCGAGTTTGTTATGCAGGATCATGTCAACAAGGAAGGAATATTCTTGGTGAGTTCCAAATTTGTATGATAGCGGCTTCAGGCTAAGTGGGAAAGTTCCACCACCTGCGATTGGGTTGCATGGGTATCTACTGGCGAAAATTCTGGCCATCTGCATATTGGTGGGTTATTACAGATAAGGGAAGAATGCACGAGTAGTAATTGAGCATAGGATTTGATAAATATGTGCAAAGGTTGGCCTTATGGAGTCAGGTTTAGGCTTTGGAAGGTTTCAAGATTTATGCTTAGTGCAGAGGTAATTTGCATGGGAAGTGATTCAGTCGGGTGCTTATTCAAGATGGGTGTTCAGGTACCAGGGAAGCCGTGGAGTTGATTATATTCGGGACCAAGCCAGAGTGGGTGACTCTCAATAGCGGTCCTAGTAAATTCAAAGGTCAGAATGTGGTATCTAAGGATTTAAAGCCCACAGTATGGTTAAGAATCGAGCTTTTACAGCGAAATTATGGGAAAGATAAAAAAAAGGAAAAAAGTGAATGGTTGGAGTGTTCTATGTTATCTTCAGCGTGAAGAGTAGCATTTGGGTTCATAGAAGGGAGAAATGACTTCGGGTTCATAGAAGGGTTATCAGAATGGGTATGCCGGTCAAAGATGTGAATATGCGTGCAAGGAGAGCATGAAACGGTTCATGGGCTTGGAGACAAAGTAGTCTCGTGGAATGGAAACACTCGAAGTGAGTGCGAATTGAGTTTCTATGTGTTGATTTGGAGTTATCATCATCCTTAAGTTGAGTGCGAATTGGAATAAGGTATAAGATGGGTCGTGTTGAAGAGAGGGGATGTCATCATCTTCTATGAGGTAAGTAATTCTTGCAAGTATTAGGTTAAATACATGATTTCATAAGGATTTAAACATGGAAATTATGGGTTTTGGGTAGAAGACCAAGAAATTTATATTTTTGGATTTTGGCCACGAATTTAGGCATGGAATTGGGAATAAGATATAAAAGTGAGTTCATGAGGTTATGGGTAAACTTTATCTTTTAAAATTTTTTGAAATCCGGGCACGTTGGCTTGAGGGTGATTTTATCGACTTTCCGAGCAGAGTTGGGAATTTATATAAATTGAATTGTTATAAGTATTAGAGTATATTTTCATTGGTTTGCCCGTTATTTTGTTAGTTTTGGGCGTGGTACATCAATGTGAGTCATCGGGAGGGCTTGGAGGCTGGTTATGAATCTTCAGAGCGAGGTAAGTCTCCTTTCTAACCTTGTCAGAGGGAAATGTCCCCATAGGCGAAATAATTAAATATGTATTACAATTTGTGAGGGCTACGTATGCACGAGGTGACGAGATTCTGTGTGTAGCAACTATTATGCTTATGTCCGAGTAGTCTAGGACCCACTAGCATGCTTTACTTGCCGTACTTGTAATTTTGTTGATAAAATTATATTGTGTAATATCATCAAATTAGTAAATGAATATTTAACTAGGTTAAACTTCATTTTCTTAATCATCTAAAAAGAGAATTAATCTTTCCTTTGTTAAATATTTCCTGATGAATTTCGGATTTACTATTTGAATGTGTGTGTATATATATATATATATATATATATATATATATATATATATAAGTACCCGAGTCGCAGGTATGATTCGCGAGCAGGGTAGCTCTATTATTTATATGTGACCGCGTAGCATGATAGTTGGCGAGTGTGGTAATAGATGCATCTATGTTTCTAGTCGTTCGACCCTTCGGCAATGCACATTTTATTATTGTTGGTTCGGGCCGTTCAACCCTCGGCATTGCTTGCGCATGATAATTGTTGCGTACTTTCTGTGATTTCTAACTGTTTACTGCCCTGGAATTATAAATTGTCAACTGAAAGACGAAGATTCCAAAGTTGTAACATGTGAAAAGAAGTTGTTATTTCCTATCACTACTTATGAATTACCTATCATATCTGTGCTTAGTGTCACCTTTGATTTTATTAGATTGACATCTAGCAAGTATCAAATTCGACCTCTCGTCACTACCTCTTCGAGTTTAGGCGCGATACTTACTGAGTACACGTTGTTTCCGTACTCATACTACACTTGTTGTGCATTTTTATTGCACATGTGCATGTATATCTAGTGGCCCCTCTTGGCGTCGTGGCATGGTTGAAATGGGGACTTGGGCGAGCTGCACCTCTCGAGACGACCCGCAGCCGGCAGAGTCTCCCTCAGATGTATTGTATTGTACTTTATTTCTTTGTCCAGTTTGTATTTCGGACAATATTGTAACATATGTATACTTCCTAAAAAATTTGCTCATGCACTTGTGACACCGGGTTCTGGGATGTACCTGTCGATTGAATTATTTAAAACATCGTTGTTTACTCGGTAACTTTATTTGATCATTATATAATGAAATGAAAATTAAAGATTTTCAAAAATAATAAAATAGGAACATAATTAACTAAGAAGGGTTGGCTTGCCTGACTGTGATGTCCTGCACCATCACGACCTTAATGGATTTTGGGTCATGACATTTACATAGATCGAGGTTGGGCAGTATATATACAAGGTATGAGAGGCTATCCCTTTCCTTCTTTTGCACGACTCCGATTGTACATAATGCGATGAACGAGCTTCCAAAGATACTCTACTCTTAGAAGCTAGCAGTACTTACATTGTTTCCCTTCTTATGGAACAATTCATGTTGAGGTTGCTTCTCTTATTCTTATGTTATCAATGTTGTTGGTATTTTCTGATTCTTATAAGATTCATATATATATATATATATATATATATATATATATAAAGCATGTAGGACTCATTGGAATCATATTCTGAACCTTTCGGAGTGACGTAAGGTCGATATTCTATGTACACGTTATTATGACTAAC